>JXCR01139154.1:4244-16813 GCA_002079205.1 Phalaenopsis hybrid cultivar
GGCTGACTGGATCCTCGGATCCGTCGAAAAGCCACGCGGCGCGCTCCCATTTGACGTCGCCTTCTGAGTCAGCTGCCACGCGTCGCGTTGTATCGCATCAGATGACCATCCGGCTTGATCTCCGCCGTGATTCCAATACACGCAAAAATGAACGACATCCGTTCATCGTCCCCAAAGAAATGATCCCGTGACCGTCCACTCTAAAACCTTAATATCTCTCTCATTTCTTAATGTATTTTAGTGATTATTTTTTTAAATTGCTCGTATTAAAGAGACGAACACATACAATTAAGATGCTATGAAATTAAGTCATTGTAAACATAGAGCTCGCGAAGGCTCGGGAGTGGAAGGGAGGTTATACCTTTGCTCCGAGAGGTGTAGCCTCAATCAGAGATTCTTCCACCTTACTCGGGAGAGTTTGGACCATGGTTAAAGCTTATGATGGGCAGCAAAATGGCACCATAGGGTATGGACATGTGTCTTTGATTTAACCTCTTCATTATCTCTTCCAAGGATTAAAATTAAAGTTTTTAGCCTTGAGATAAAAAACAAGGTTAACCATGGGTTAATGGCTGGCTTGGAACTCAACCCTAGGGTCTAAGGTGAGTCATGCAAAGCTCATTTGAACATACCAAGCTCAATTGGTTTGGGTTTGGTCATAGTTCCAAAAAGGTGCATATGGCAAAATCTTGTGTTTGGGCTAGGTTAGGCATGCCAATTGGCCCAATTAAATATGGCATTTGGTGTAGGAGATCATGAGGAACAACTTTCATGAAGGGTGAAAGTCATTTTGAGATCAATTGGTTAATCAATTTGGTNGATAGATTTGAATTTAGACCTAAATTAAGCCTTTAAGGGTTAAATTTGGGTCTAACTTGATCTAGCTTTGGGTTAAGCTCAAATTGATTGTTGTGTTTGGTCAAAAATGACCTTATAAAGGATTTTCATCAAAAATTGGATGCCAATTTGAGATCTAAGGCATTCAATTGTTGAGATTTGGGGTGTTTGCCAATAAAATTTGAGGTCTAAGGCATTCAATTGTTGAGATTTAGGGTGTTAGCCAATATTGGGGCTAATTTAAGGATTTTGTCAAAGATGGTCATATTGACCAAATTGAACCAAGGTGTAGTTGGACAAAATGAAGATTTTGTCAAAGATGGTCATATTGACCAAATTGGACCAAGGTGTAGTTGGACAAAATGAAAAGGGTTTTGTCAAAAATGGTCAAATTGACCAAATTGGACCATGGTGTAGTTGGATAAAATGGAATTGGGAATATTTTGGATTTATTGGGATTTATTGGGAATTTTTGGAATTTTTAGCTTTTTAGGCCATGGAGNGGTGGTAAAGGAATTCTATGCTAACTTACATGGAATTTCACAATGAGTTGTCTTCATTCAAGATAAGGCTGTACCATTTACTCCAGCTCAGATTAATGATTTGTATATGATAGAAAACTTTCCAATATGTCATTATACAAATTTTATCCCGACAAGAGATATGATGCAAGATGTATATAATTTTCTGAAGGAAGAAAATGATAGTTGGGAAATCAGAGATGAGGGATACATTAGTTTCTCTGTTTCACTGCTTAATCCAATATCAAAATAATGACACTTCTTCATACCTGCAAAATTACTCCCTACCATGAAGATTAGTAAAGTTACAAGAGAAGGTGTGATTCTAAACTATTGCATTCAAATGGAAAAACCCATTGATGTGGGGTCGATTATTTTCAAATATGTTATGGGTATTATTATGGATGGGCCGATATATGGACCGGTGCATCCTTCCACACTTTTCCTACTTTGCAGTCAATCTCAAGTTCCATATGAAAGTTAGGAGAAAGTTTTATTACCTTAAGAGCCCATGATTCCTATTGATGGCAATTATATAGGGAATGGAAATGAAACATTAGATGTTATTTTGGATCATTCATCACATGCTTCAACACCATTGAAGCCACTAGCAGTTGGAAGTTTAATAGCTTTGGAGAAGAAAATGAAGAAAATAGAAAGAGAACTTCAGAGTATTACGAATGTAATATGAAATCTTAACTACCTTTTTGATCACTTAGATTGGAGGATGAAGGAGAACTTTGATCATACTGAGACAATTGAAGCATGATTGGTGCATATGTTTAAGAAAAATGGATGAATCAATGAAAATTTGACTCAACAATTCCCGTACCGACCATTCTACAACTTGTATGTCCATTACCAGTATATGGGAGATAATAAAGGAGAAAGTACTGAAGATGATGCAGAATAATTGAAGAAGTTGAACACTCTACTGGTATAAAATACTTATGTTTTTAATGTAATTGTGTGGATTTGATTTACTTTACTTTGCTTTAGAACTCTATTGACTTTGATTGTGTATAGTTTTGTGTCAATGTTCTTGTGTTGTGGCTTGATTTCGATGCTGAATTATAATTTAGTTTGCTTTAAGGATGTGGAAGTGTGATTAGAAAAATATATTTGTAAAAAGTGTATTTTCATATATAAAAGTTAGTTTAGTGTTGTTTGTGAAAATGCTTGTTTGTGAATTAATTTTAGATGAAAATTAGTATTCAAAAAGACTAAATAGACTTTGGAGTAAATTGAAAGAAAATTGAAATTTGAAAAAAACAAAATATAAATTTTTTGGCCACTGGCGTCCGCATGGCACCGACTGCGCCCTTGACCCAAACCGACCCAAACACCCTTAAAATTCACGATTTGCATAATAAAACACCATTTTTAACCTTTGAGTCAGCTTCAACCTCCNTGGAGTAAATTGAAAGAAATTTGAAATTTGAAAAAAACAAAATATAAATTTTTTGGCCACTGGCGTCCGCATGGCACCGACTGCGCCCTTGACCCGAACCGATCCAAACACCCTTAAAATTCACGATTTGCATAATAAAACACCATTTTTAACCTTTGAGTCAGCTTCAACCTCCGTTTTTGCACCCAAGGCTTGCTAATGCTTGGGTTTGAGGCAATTTTAAGGCAAACGAAGTTTGGATTTCATCTTCTCTAGGTAAGAGCTACACTTTGAACTCAAAATTTTTGATTTTCGCCAAGGATTTATCTTACATTGTCGAGATCCAAAATTTTGAGAAAATCCTTTAGTGAAGAACTCTTACTTAGTATATTAAAGTTTAAAACATTCCACATTGTGATTTTTTGGAATTGTTGGGAATTTATTTTGATTTTATCAAATTTTGATAGATTTACCATGGTACCTAAAATGAACAAAGGAAAGAGAAAGGTAGATTTTGATGATCAAAGGTTTGTCAATGTCAAGGCCAACATTTGCTTCAATAGTCTACTTACAAGTAAAAAAGTGATTTCGGATCGAGGATTTAAAAATACGGGAGGAGAAGTCGAGAAATTAATCAATGCTCTGCAGTGGGAGAATTTTTGCTACTTTACTGTCGAGGCCATTATTGGTGTAGTGATGGAGTTCTACGTCAATTTTAAAGAGACTTCTGAAGACTATGTGTTTGTTCGAGGGAAAATGGTGAGTTTACTCCAAGGAAGATTAATGAATTTTATCAGTTAGAAGATGTGTATAGTTTTCAGTACAAATCGTTTTCTGCTAAAAATGAGGCCTTGGATGAGGTTATTTCTTTTCTTACTGATGGAAGAGGTACCTGGAAGGTGAAGAATGGTATTAAGGTAAACTTTCCTCTTTCTATGTTAATGTAGTATCTAAGGTCTGACATTATTTTATTTTTAGAAGAATGATACCAACAAATCATCATAGTGAGGCAACAAAGGATAGATCCATCTTGAACTTCTGAATCCAACAGGTGATGAGGATAGATGTAGGCTCTATTATTTATAGGAACACTCGATCTATTGCTTAGGGAGAGAGCACTGGTGGTTTAGCTCACCCTTCTCTGATCTTCACACTATGTGAACATGCAAGAATTGATTTTAAAATAGATTAGGAGATGATTGAACCTCTAAAAACTATTGAGCCTGCCACTATAAAGACTTATGAATCTCATGTTGGATGGAGACCTGGAAGTAGGACCAAGGATATTCCTTCTACTTCAAGTACTTCTAGTACCCCTATTATCCCGGAACTTATGGAGCATATGATGATCCAATAAAGAGATATCTTGAGAATGGATAGTAAAATGGAAAATATGGAGGCTAGAAATGCTCACAATGATGATTTGATAAGACAGAAATTCGAATATGATGTTGCTTATGATGATGCAATGGTCAAATACATGAGGGGTGATCACTCAATTCAGTTTCCTACTCACCCTATTTTTACTCCATATCAGCAGCAAAATTTGGATGTGGAAGAAGAAGAAGAAGAAGATGATGATGATGATGATGATTGGTGATGTGTTAGTTAGATTTTTTTTAGTTTATGCTTAATTGTACTTTATTGTTGATACTGTTTGTTTGTAGACTGTGATACTTTATTTTAATTGTATGTGTGTTGTGAACAATAAATCTGTGAAACTGCTGGAAGTTGTTAGTTTTTAGTACTTTATAGGATGTATTTGTAGTTAACTCTTTCTCAACAAATTTTTATATTTATTATGTGTTATTTAATGTTTTAAGTCTTGTAGCTTTTCATATTAGCACCGACAATATTTTAGAGTTAAGTTTCAAATCAGAACCTTCCACGGGTATGTCTTTTCCTTGTGTATTAAATGTTTTCTTTCACCCTTTATTTTTCAATTTTTCATGCAAAATATTTTAAAAATNGGAGGAAGAGTCTAAATTATTAGGAGCCTTTAAAGTAGGAAAAAAGGAAGATTCACCTGTACAGTGCCAACATGCTTCCCAACAACATTAATAGGAAAAGTAACATCATTATGCTCAACCTAAATTTTAGCAAGAGTAGGATGAATCTCTTCATCAATAGCAACAACGTTACTAGGAAGAGAATCAACATTTTGTTCAATTTCAAGATTAACATTATCTCTATCATGAGGAATAACAATATCGGGATTACTTGGGCCATGTGGTGGATGATCAAAACTCTGTCGAAGCTAAGGGTGTAAACGATAACATTGAGATGGAGTATGCCCAAACATTTGACAATGAGAACAATAGTAAGAATGTCTTTCTTTTCCACTTTCTACCAATAGCCTTGATGCGCCGGGCCAATCCAATTTTTGTCACAAAAAGGAAGAGTAATATCTCGTTCTACTAAGATTCGGGCTTCTGATGGCCTTAATAAAGCGAGAGTAGAACCATCCATTTTCAATGACTTTTCATAAGCAGAAGCTAAAGAAAACAGAACTTCATGATTAAAGAGATGAAACTTTAATCCAGAAAAACGAATCCGAACAGGAATAACGGGCGTCTCCGATTTAGGATCGAAACCCACCGTCCACTTTAAAATTTTNATGGCTCCCTACATGTTAATAAAAAAGGCGGGTACATAGTATGGATTGGAAAAGGAAACCCCGAAAATAAAAGTAGCAAAATTACATTACGCACACCAAAATGGGGCAACCAAATACATGTATACAAAAAACAAAAAGACCAAAAGGTTGTATACTCAAATACATGTATACCCATAAAGAAAGAAAAAAATGAGAAGAGTCGAGCCCAAAAACCATCCAAGAAACGATTTAGTAGCCTCGATATAGCTCCCAAAAATAGCTCCAACCAAAGTCTCGAAGCACCTGCAAAAGAGAGGAGCAAAATCCACAGCAGAAGAGAAGCCCAAACAAATGAAAAATGTTGGTTACGGTAAAGTAGCAGAAAAAGCTCCTTGTATCCTCCAGCGAGGAAGGCATTTACAAAGTAAAAAATATTAATTGTTTGCCTGAGCCATCCAGCAAAATAAGAAATTGACAAACCAACTGAGGCCCAAACATCAAAGTGATAAATTGCATAATATAAGTTTTTGAGACTATTCTTCAAAATCACCTGAAGCCAAACTTGAGAGCTCTCAATAATTAAATATATTTGTGAAGCCATAAGACACAAAAAAAAAGCAGGAAGAGAAATGCTAAGCGTAAATAACATAGTCCATCCAATGATCAGCAAAAGTTGAAGTCGTTCAACCCAACAAAATAGCCCATCAAAAAACAAGGTGGAAAGGACAGTAATGCAAGCTATCAAGCAACTAAATTCTGATAAAAGGGAGCTCAAGTAAATCACCCATAATGAAAGGCTTACGTTGTGGTATGGGATGAATTTTGTATAGCAACTCAAAAACTTCCCTACCCTTTCAAGCAAGCCAATTCGCCGGGGAATTGCCTTCCCTATAAATGAAGGAAATTTGTATATTTAAATTGTATCTTTGAATAACATCATGAATTCAGTTCATAATGACAAGCAAATCTCATCTAGGCTTAGAGGCCTTATAGAACTCATCAATAAGCATTTGAAAGTCCGTTTCAAAGATAATTTTGGAAAGCTTAAGTTGTACCACAACCTGCAGGGCCAATAAGAAGGCCAAAATTCCAGCCTCAAAAGGAGTGGAAGCAAGGATAGGAGAAGAAAATAAAAACAAACACTGCCTGACGTGATTCCTTAAAATGCCCCTCGTGCCCGCCTCGCTAGAGCTCCAACTACCATCAAAATTAAACTTGGCCCAATCCAAAGGTGGGGGTTGCCATCTAAATAAAATGACCATCCTACCCAGCCTTGTCGCGACAGTATCACCCGATAAACATAGAGCACGACAAGCTCTGTGAAAGTGAGCAAGGATATTAGAAATAGTAAGAGAAGGAGAAAACATAATATTCCCGTGTTTAGCATCGTTTCTTGCCCCCCAGATGAACCAAAGAACCACAAGTGGGGACCAAAAAAGCCTTTTATCCACCTGCATAACTGCTTTCCAAATATTAAGAAAATCAGCAATAGAGGAAGAATTCATCCATTTAATATTAAAATGATTACCAAACCTGTTCCAAGTATCAGCAGAAAAAGAACAAAGAAAGAAAATGTGCGTAGGCATTTCCAAATCTCTTTTACATAAATAGCATTGGGACGCCAATTTCAAACCTTTAAGCTTTAAAATATCATCCAAAGCAGCATATTCAGAAAAAAAGCCTCCATAAGAAGAAAGAAATAGATGGAGAAAGTAATCTGTTCCAAATAACCCACCCCCACTTCCAATCTCTGTAATGATAAAGATTAGTATAAAGCATTTTGGTAGGAGAGATAGAAACCGTGGATTTCCACAAAGGAATATCCCTCATATTATTCTTAATATGAAGTTTAGAAATCCTAGCCGCTTGGACCCCAAAAGTTCATTTAATTTATTGACATCCCAATTGCCTTGAAGCCATAAGTCAGAAATAATTAAATCATTTGGAATCCCATGCTGTAAAGAAAAAACCTCATTCCCCTGACCCCATTGATCATGCCAAACAAAAATCTTTCCTTCACCGATATCCCAAAAGATAAATTTGCTAGCTATAGTTATTTCTTTAAGAATGGCTTTCCAAATCTTAGAATCACCCACCCTCCATTGAACCACGACAGGGTGCTGTTGAGAACAATACTTTTAATGAAGGAAATTAGCCCATAAAGAATTATTAGCTCGAAATTTGAGCCACAACTTGCCCATATTAATATCAACGATTTGTTTAAGGCTTTTAATCCCCAAGCCACCAGCAGTCTTAGGCATACAAAGCTTATTAAAAGTAGTCCAATGCTTCCTAGAATGACTCCTCGACCAGAGAAAACGATTAAACAGTCTCTCTAAGGTAAGCTTGGTACTTTTCTTGAGATTAAGAATTTGCATAGCATACATAGGAATAATGATTAGAACACTTCTGAGTAAGGTGAGGCGGCCTCCATTCGAGAGGAAGATATTCCTCCAATCTCCAATTTTGGATTTGATTTTATCAACAACCTCATTTAATTGAGTTTGTTTCCGACGTACTCTAAGGAGATTAACTCCAAGATATTTGAGAGGAAGTGATGCAAATTGACATCCAGTGAAAGAAATAGCCCAAGTAGTAATCGAGCTCATTACATTCTTACCAAAATAAATATTGCACTTATCTGTGTTGAAAGTCAAGCCAGAAGTTCGTTGAAATTCCTCAAGAACTCCCATGAGCAACTTAATGGTATTTTTACTTGCATTAGAGAAAAGAATAACATCATCTGCATAAGCGAGATGGCTAACCATGACCTTGGACTTATGAAGGAATTGAGTATGTATCTTATTATGCTGCAAATCATTAACTAGACGCGAGAAATAGTCAAAAGCGATTATAAAATTGTAGGGGATAAGGGATCACCTTGCTTAATGCCTCTATATGCAGAGAAAAAACCATAAGAAGTACCATTAACCAACACACTGTAATGATTATTATGAAGCCATCTTTGGATTAAAGATATGAATTTGTGATGAAAACCCCGAGCATGAAGAATGGCAATCATGAAATCCTAACTGAGAGTATTGAAAGCCTTTTTTATGTGTCCAGTTTAAAAATCATGTTGCCACCCCGACATTTTTTATCAAGATCTTCAATTAATTCCTGCGCAAGTAAAATATTATCAGTGATCTCCCGACCTTGAACAAAAGTAGACTGCTGAGGCGAGATGATATTAGGTAAGAGTGGTTGAAGCTTGGGAAGCATTAATTTACTCAATACTTTAGAGATAACCAAAGTGAGGGAGATGGAACGAAATTTATCCCAAGTAGATTTGTCAGTTCCTTTGGTAATTAGCACAATCACAGAGGAAGTGAAGTATTTCCCAGGATCTCCCCCAAGAAAAAAACTTTGCACAACAAGGATAACTTCCTTTTTGATAATATCCCAGCAAGTAACATAAAAGGAAGAAGTGAAACCATCTGGTCCTGGAGCTTTGTTGGGAATGATATTTTAAAAATAGAGAAGATTTCCTGTTCTCTAGGAACCTCAAAAAGAGAAAAGGATGAGACATATTCACGTTCCTTATCAAAAAGAGTAGTATTAACAGAAAGTACCTGAGAACTAGACATAAAGAGATCCGTGAAATAATCAACCGCACTTTTACCAATATCAACATCTTGAATTAACAGACTTCCACTAGAAGTGCGGATGTTAAGGATAGTGTTGATATTTTTTCTATGCTTAATGGAGGCATGGAAATATTTAGTGTTGCGATCAAAATTGGAAAAATAAATATCATTAGCCTTCTGTTGTAGAAGGCCTTCCTCCAAAGAGATTGCCTCCAGAAGATTAGAGTAAGCTATTGCTAATTCCTCCACAAGCTGTGGAGAGTTATTAACCTGTGCTTCAAGATTATCAGCCACTCTTTAGGCCTCCTGCACCTTCTTGTGAACATTACCAGAAACATTTAGATTCCATTTGCGTAAATGAGCAACAACCTTCGTGTGAAGATGCCATAAAATGTACCAAGGATTACCAGTGCAATCAACTTGCCAAGCTTGCTTAATAAGAGTCAAAAAAAGCCTCATGAGTGCTCCATATGCTAAGGAATTTAAAGTGATAAGAGGCAGGCTTATGATTGAAGGCNTTGGCACAAATACATATTTAAACCATTTATCTTTGCGTAAATGAGCAACAACCTTCTTGTGAAGATGCCATAAAATGTACCAAGGATTACCAGCGCAATCAACTTGCCAAGCTTGCTTAATAAGAGTAAAAAAAAGCCTCATGAGTGCTCCATATGCTAAGGAATTTAAAGTGATAAGAGGCAGGCTTATGATTGAAGGCAAGAGAGAGAGCATAATAGGATTATGATCAGATGCTGCATGGTTTAAATGAAACACTTTAGAAACATGAAAGTAATTTTGGAAATAATGATTCCCAAAAAAACAATCCAGCCTTTGGGCAAGGGATCCCCTTCTCCAGGTAAACCGAGGACCCGAAAAGCCTAAATCATATAAACCAACCTCATCAATCTTATCATTGAAACGATCAATCAACATAGAATTGCACTGCCCTCCACCCCTTTCGGATGGCTTCATAATCATGTTAAAATCTCCACCCACGAATCAATTATCATAGATAACTTCTCCCATAAATGCAAGTTTTTGCCAAATATAATATATATCTTGAAGTAAAGAGCTAGCATAAACAAATGTAGCCCAAGCAGTATAAATATCCTGCTTAAAATGAAGCAACACATTGTTCTTCATCTTCAAAAATATTAAGATGTATATTGTGTTTCCAAAATATCCAAATTTTGTTGTTTTTATTGCAAAAATACTTATACTTCTTAAATCTCCTAAAGATACGATCTTTGTTAATAGAAACAAGAGGCTCAATGACTACAAAAATAGATATGTTGTGGACCCTACATAAATTCTNAAAGCAACACAAATTGTTCGTCATCTTAAAAAATATTAAGATGTTTATTGTGTTTCCAAAATATCCAAATTTTGTTGTTTTTATTGCAAAAATACTTATACTGCTTAAATCTCCTAAAGATATGATCTTTGTTAATAGAAACAAGAGGCTCAATGACTACAAAAATAGATATGTTGTGGACCCTACATAAATTCTTTAATCTATTAAGTGAGGGAGGGTCTGCCACTCCCCTAATATTCCAACACAAGATGTTAAATAGTACTTCTCGTGCCTCCCCTTCTAGTAACCCTAGAAGAGGTGCTGATTTGTTCGCCATCCGAATGGGATTTTCTATCCAAAATAATATTATCTTTATCTATATGAATAAGTTCATTGTTATGTTTACTTTTTTTTTTGCTAGCCTTTTGAACCATCCATTCTTCCTCTAAAGCAATGATAGCTACAGAGAAATTAGCTTCAGGAAATAAATTTTCATTATGAATAGGTGCAGAGCTAATATCCAAGTGAGCACTGCCATCCAACACAAGTGAGGAAGAGTCTAAATTATTAGGAGCCTTAAAGTAGGAAAAAAAGGAAGATTCACCTGTACAGTGCCAACATGCTCCCCAACAACATTAATAGGAAAAGTAACATCATTATGCTCAACCTAAATTTTAGCAAGAGTAGGATGAATCTCTTCATCAATAGCAACAACATTACTAGGAAGAGAATCAACATTTTGTTCAATTTCAAGATTAACATTATCTCTATCATGAGGAATAACAATATTGGGATTACTTGGGCCATGTGGTGGATGATCAAAACTCTGTCGAAGCTAAGGGTGTAAACGATAACATTGAGATGGAGTATGCCCAAACATTTGACAATGAGAACAATAGTAAGAATGCCTTTCAATTTCCACTTTCTACCAATAGCCTTGATGCGCCGAGCCAATCCAATTTTTGTCACAAAAAGGAAGAGTAATATCTCGTTCTAATAAGATTCGGGCTTCTGATGGCCTTAATAAAGCGAGAGTAGAACCATCCATTTTCAATGGCTTTTCATAAGCAGAAGCTAAAGAAAACAGAACTTCATGATTAAAGAAATGAAACTTTAATCCAGGAAAACGAATCCGAACAGGAATAACGGGCGTCTCCGATTTAGGATCGAAACCCACCGTCCACTTTAAAATTTTCATTGGGACATCTACAATTCTAATAAAAAGGCGAGCAAAAAGATGCGTGTAATCTTCAGCGTTAGAAAGTTGAATCAAAATGTGCCTCCCATCTAAAAAACCGATTTGCCAAAAACCCGTAAACTTTAAAGNAAAAAAGGCGAGCAAAAAGACGCGTGTAATCTTCAGCGTTAGAAAGTTAATTCAAAATGTGCCTCCCATCTAAAAAACCGATTTTCCAAAAACCAGTAAACTTTAAAGCATCAAATTCTCTTCTAATGATTTCGAGCTTAGGATTTCCATAAGTAAATTTTCCAACCAAAACGTGCCGACAGTAAGAAGCAAGAATGTTAGTTTCCTCCTCAGAAACAAAAGCAAATTTACCATTTTTTTAACTAGCCTTTTTAAAAAAGCTATAACCCCCTTCTAAATGCAAAGCTTCATGAAAGGAATTCGGGAATAGCTCCGAACCTCCAATCTTCGAGGAGCTACTCCCCATCAAAGCCTCCGCGAAACTCTTAGCCATAAAAAACCCCAAANTAAAGCTATAACCCCCTTCTAAATGCAAAGCTTCATGAAAGGAATTCGGGAATAACTCTGAACCTCCAATCTTCGAGGAGCTACTCCCCATCAAAGCCTCCGCGAAACTCTTAGCCATAAAAAACCCCAAAATCGAAACTGAAAAGGAGCAGCAAAACAAAATGAAAGGGAGAAGGGGGAAAGATCTCACCAGGAACCATGGATGAAGCCACAAACGGAGAAGAGGAAACCATGGCCGCCAAAATCGCCAGAGCGAAACCAAACCCTAGCAAAAAATGCCATTATATATATATATATATAATATGGCACACACACACATATAGATTGATATATATACATACACATATATAGATAGATATATATATATATATATACATATACGTATATAGATATATATGCATATATACATATACACATATAAATAGATATGCAGATATACATACACATATATATAGATATGCATACATACACATATATAGATAGATATATAGATATACATATACGTATATAGATATATATGCATATATACATATACACAACTAAATAGATATGGAAATATACACACACATGTGTGTGTGTGTGTTGTGTGTGTGTGTGTGTGTGTGTGTGTGTGATATATATATATATATA
>JXCR01139155.1:10322-77740 GCA_002079205.1 Phalaenopsis hybrid cultivar
AAACCTCACCCTCAATTCTTGTGTTCATCCTTCGGGATAGATACATGATTTGAGGTAAAACGCTCTTTCATTTAAACTATGAAAATTATGGGGTCAGTTTAACTTCATCTTTTTCAAAACTAAAATTTTTTAAAAACGTCATTCCGAAGCGGGCAACGGGATTTCAATTCCGATGACCGACAGTTTCTTACGGGCAAACCCCACACCAAAAATAGTGCCGACAGTATTGTAGTTGCTTTAGTGTGGATTGATCTGTTTGCTTGATGTTTGATACATGTTTGGATTTTTAGTGTTTGGATTTGCTTTCTATGTGTCATGAGGGAGATGATTCATTAAATTCTTATTATGGTTAGGCTTTTATGTTCTCTTGTAGTAGTTGGACTAACGAGTCCACTACAACTCGGGTCTCACCCGGACTTGAGTTTTACAATGGACATTATGAATTTTTACACCGATAGTTCCATCTCAATTTTGTTACTTCCTTTCTTGGACTTTGTTTTCATTTGATAGAAGTCGTGAACCTATTTGATGAGTAACTTGTGGATGATCTAATACTATCCTTATAACTGCTAGAGGTGCTTAATTATTTGGATATGGTGATGTCTGGTGTTGTTGCTCGAGAACCAATATATCACGTATAATCTTTTCTTTAAGATTAGAATCTATAAAATCATTTATAAGCACCAAAAATATTTATGTAGGAATTTCATTAGAAATTGGAAGTAAGTTAGTGAGATGCGATGAGATGGAGGAAGAATTGACCTCATTTATCTTGTGTTGTGTTTTTGTGTTTGTGTTTGTGTTACAATTTCTAAGAATTGAAGAACATTTTTATATTTCAATGCTGATACATGTTATGCAAGTTAGAACATTGTTTAGTTAATTTCATTCTGACATGTTTAATTTAGATTTACTTTCTACTACATGTTTTCTATCCTAATAAATAACTGTAGATGTTTTTGATAGAAATTTGTGGTAGATAGATTTTTTAAACTGTTTTTCTTCTTACTTATATTTTCTACACTAAATGTTATACATGCTAAAAATCAAGTTTGGGGGTAGGAAGAAAAACTGAAATTTTAATTGAATATACTTCCTTTTAGTTTAATATTATTGCAAGCATATTTTAGGCTTAATTTACTTATGGCTTTTGTCAATCTATCCTGATTATGCATGCATATAAATTTGGTAGAATGTTGCAGTAGCTAGTAAATTTAATTACTTCTCCTTCCTGCTACATTTTATGAAATTAAATTGTAAAATATTTAAAAATTTATGTTTGGGGGAGGGAAGAAAAAGATTAACTATTAGATGTTATCAATTTAAATATTTTCAAAAATTATTAATATAATTTTATGTAGTGAATTTAATTCATAGAACTATATTTTGTAGATATTTAAATATTATGGTAGATTTAAAGAATATTTTTGTAATGAAAACTAATTTTGTAGATTAAGATATTTAGTATAAGAGAATAAAACTATAGTTAGCTATTTAAAGTAAAGGAAACTATATTTTGAAGTATTAAAAATCTTGAAAAGTCATTTGAGAAGAAAATATTGGGGGTCAATGATGTAAAAGCTATGAAATATTTATAAGGTAAGGAAATGCTTTGAGTTTCAAATTTAGGGAAAGAAATGTGATGCTCAAAATCATTAAAGACTATCCAGATATAGTAATCCTCACTTGAAAAAGGAAAAAGAAAGGAGCAATCCCTGAAAAGAAAAGAAAAATATATAGGATTGAAAGCAATCCAAATGAAAAAGAAAAAAATATTAATCCTTGAAAAGAAAAGAAAAATATATAGGATTGAAAGCAATCCAAATGAAAAAGAAAAAAAACCCTGAAAAGAAAAGAAAAATATATAGGATTGAAAGCAATCCAAATGAAAAATAGAAAAGAAAGAAAAGCTGAAAAGAAAAGAAAAATATATAGAATTGAAAGCAATTCAAATGAAAAAGAAAAAAAAAAAAAAAGAAAAGAAAATATATATAAGGTTGAAAGCAATCCAAATGAAAAGAGAAAAGAAAAGAAAGAAAAAAAAAATATAAAAGTGAGGAGAAGCTCGAGGAGAAGCCTAATAAAAAATTGGCTTTACTAGACTTACCTAAAGGGAAAACCTAAATACATTCCTGAACTTATATTTATTGATTAACATCTTTTACTAGTACTATTTTCATGAAGTTCCTATCATTTAAATATTCTAAGTGACTTGATATTACAACATATAGTCATTCTTAAAATGAATAGAAAACTAGAACTCTTAAACTTGATCACTAGATAATCTTATACTTGCAGAGTTAATTTAATTACTTGAATTTTTTATGAAAATCTCACTATGATATTTACTTAAATCATACTTATAGTATTTCTGAATTAAAACTTTATTACAATAGATCATAACTTTTATGTAATACTAAAATTACTTGAGGACAAGTAATAGTTAAGTTATGGGATTTTGACCCAAGGAAAATATGTTGAGATTTTCATACCTATTTTATACTGTTTTAATGATATTGCACTTTAAGTAGAACTAAAATTACTTGAGGACAAGTAATAGTTAAGTTTGGGGGATTTTGACCAAAGAAAAATATATTGAGATTTTCATACATCTTTTATACTGTTTTTTATGATATTGCACTTTAAAAAAAGGTATTTTTCTGAGATTTTTATACCTATTTTATACTGATTTTGATAATATTGCACTTTAAAGAAGGGTATTTCTGATGTTTTATTGTAGGTATGTTGAATTATGGTCATTGGAGCAAAAAGATGCAAAAACTGTGCAATTTGGAGCAAAAACGAGAAAAAAATAATATTTTGCCCTGTCACCTTTCGATAAGTCTTTGGATGCTTAATCTCTTTTACACTTCTTGCATATTTTTGAATGTGATTATACTTTAAAGAAAGGTTGTTTTCATGTTTATTTTGTAGGGCTATCTGTTAGGAACGCAACGCAACTGAAATGAGGCGAAACAGAGTTTCATGTTTTTTTTGTAGGGCTATATGTTAGGAATGCAATGCAACTGAAATGGGGTGAAACGGAGCTAAAACGAAGCCGAATGGAGCGAAACGGTGAAGCTGCGCAGTCTGCCCGCCGACGGCGAGATTTACCCGAGAAGACCGAAAAATGACAAAAAAAACTCGTCAACGGCGCCCTCGAGCCCGCCGACGGCGCCCAGGACGGTTATTGGTCAGATCTCAACGTATTTGGATGCTTTTTTAAAGGTTTCTTGTGGCAACTCTTTAAGCTTCGTCCCTACACTTTAAAATAACAAATTTAGGTTAGAAAAAGAAGAATTTTTGTGTAAGGAATGTTAGGAAGAGTGTGGAGAAAGTTTAGGATTCTTAGAATAGGAGTAGAAATGTAGATTTCTACCCTTTTGGAGAGATTGGAGAGGGGATTTTGAGAGAATTTGTAAGGAGATGTTCTAGCATTGCATGGATTGACGGGGGACTTTGTGGAGAGATTCTCTTCTTTCTTTCAAGGGAAAAAGCTAAGTATTGTGTTCTTCATTATCTTATGGTTTTGTAAACACTTATCTAGTGGAGTTGCTTTGATGAAATGAAGTTTTTCGTTGTGTTTTCTTCATGCTTTATGATGTGTTTCTCTTACTCTCTCTTCTTGTTTGGAAATAATGGCATGAAAATATTATGCCATTGTTTTCATTTTACTTTTCTTTTGTAATGAGTAGAATTCATATTTAAAATTTTGTGATGCATGTTAGAAGTGGATTTAATTATCAATGTGGGGCTTTTTACTTGCACTTTGTTTACATTACAATAAAGGCCTGTTGTAGTGTTAAAGTTCGTTGTAATTGCATTAAGACCCGAGAGGGTTGTGTAATTCTCAACAAAGTAGAACCACATTCAGATTCTATGGATGTTTAAGTTCACAGGAGTTGAATACAAATAAATAGAGAAATATACTTTGATGGGCATAAAATTGGAGATTTTAGGGTGACAAACTAGAATCCCCAGTTCGGTCCTATTGTAGTACTGAAGCGGAGTTGTTAGCCCTCATGCGAGGGGAACTTGAGAGCTCCAGAGTGAGAGTCGGTATCCTCCCAGCCTAGCCATAAATTTAGTAAACAAACATAAGATTAATCAATGTTCTGTATGCCTGGACCAAAGGGTAAAGAATATGATTGCTTGTATTTGACACATACAATATTTAATGCATCTCATTCCTTTACATTATCCAATTCGTTACATAAGAATAAAAGTTTTTAACATCTCAAAAATTCTCCAAACCAATTCATCCAAAAAGGGTTATCTTTAGAATTAATATTTGCATTTAGTGGTTACTATCTTTACATTTAACACTTGCATTTAGGAGTTGTTGCTAGATAAAACATCATTTTAAAACACTTGCATTTAGGAATAGTTGCTAGATAAAAAATCATTTTAATCGGCATTCCAAACTCAGGACTAATAGTAGTAGACTAGAATTTGACTAAGGACCACTTACCTTGCTTCCCTGTGGGATCGATAAACGGGACTATACTAGAGCCCTGTATTACTTGAGCAATATGTATACTTCCGTTTGAAATTATGACTTTATAAAATTATTATAAATATATAAATTTGGGTTCATAAATTTAAGCATATATAAAGTCGTTGTCAAGTTTTTGGCGCCGTTTCCGGGGAAGCTTCGGTAAGAGCTTTAGGAGAATTTTAGTTGGAGTAATTAGGCTTAGACTTGGAAAACTATAGTGTCGTAAAAAAAACAATTTTTTTTGTGAAAAGTGTTTTTATATGAAAAAGTGTTAAAAAAACTGTTTGTGTGAAAAATAAGGTGTTGGTGAAGATGTTTTGTTGTGTTGAATATATTTCATATGTTATTTATTTAATTGTTAATGTATTGTTTGTTGTGTTAAGTATGCTAAACAAAGGATCTACAGGACTTGTGCCTTATGATCCCGAGTTTGAAAAAAATAAAAAAATAAAAATACAAAGAGGACTCGAAAACTTAGAAATGGGAATGGAAAACTTTCAAGATAATCACTTGGAAAATCATCATACTTCATCGAGGAATTACGTAAATCCTATGACATATGAAATTCACTCAAGTATACAAAACCCTGCCGTAGAAGCTGACTCGTTTCAAATAAATCCTGAGATTTTCCAACTGGTGCAGAACAATCAGTTTGGGGGAACTCCTTTGGAGGATCCTTATTTACACTTATCAAATTTTACAGAACTTTGTGTTATATCTCGTTTTAATGGTATGTCAGACGATGTTGTTAGACTAAGTTTTTTCCTTTCCCAAATCCCATTTCAAAGGAATCGTTTTCAAATCATGTGATCTTCCTTCAGAAGATTTTTCACTACCATGCCCTCAATATATCATTCAAAATGTTTATGCAACATTACGTCAAAGATATGTGCCATCGCACTTTGATAGGTAGCCTCGACATCTTCAGGCGAAAGTGCATAACCTTATAGCAAAAGACACCAATATGAGTGTGAAATAACACACGTTGCTCATCATATGGGGCCATTCAAATATGATTTTATCCAAACAAACCATCCATAAGTGAGAACATTGAATTGAATGACGTGACGTCAGCCATAAACTCGAGAATAGACAAGGGTATTGTTTCTTTTTGGCTTTATTCATATCCTTAAAATCTAAAAAAAACTTGCATATATTCATTTTCTTACGAACCGACACGATATTTTTCAACCAAATAAGGCAAGGGTTTTCAGCAGATCCCGTCTCAATGAGTTTTTTTTTTGGATAACCATATATCTTATCTAGTAGAGGATTGTTAAATTGGACCCCCGCCATATTAATGGCTAACTAATGCATAGTTATCTCCGAGTCTAGATCCGACATTTTGGCATAGCTTTATGCATGATGATCAAAAATTTCTTACAAGACTTCTAGGATTTCCTCAGCCAATGACTCTGACATTAGGCTACTAATATAATTAGAACAAGAAACCTCATATATACATAAATTCACCTTAACAAGCTCGTCAATCGTTGAAGATACTCCATCTTTGAGCTCTAGAGGGGCATCCTAGATCTCAATTCCAGGGTTCATAGTGTCACCGCAAGGACATGCAAACAACATCCTACAAGAAGCATAAAATAGTTTAGATTTCATTGAGCTAGACTGCTCAATGTAACCAAAACCATGTTTGTCCATAGCCGATCAATTCTGCCACATTTATTTACTCATCTTTGATTGGCAAATAGACCATTTCAAAGGAACACTATCATTATTTAGCAATTTATCGACCAAAAGAGAATGGTAGTAAGAAAAAAGACATCCTCCATTAATTCATTACCATAAAAAAGAAAAAAATAGTAAGAAAATCAAACCCATGTGAAGATTCCCATTGCAGAACTCATTAACTCGATCAAAATGTAGAAAGTTAGAATTAGATGAAGGATCCTAATAATCACAAAAATCATCTTCACCATCATACAACTATTAAGTGCCACCTAAGGTAGGCATAAAAGGAGCCTCCTGATCTTCCAAACTAATCACCAGAAATAAGATAATAAGAGAAGAATGAAAACTTCATATTTCATTCTATCCAAATTATTACAAGGTATATGAGAAATCTTAAGGATATCACTCGAACATCTAGACTCACTCATAACTATTTAAAATACATCATCTGATGCAAATTCAAAAACTACATTAGTAGTGGTATAAGGAATTTCTACTGCAACATCTAAAATGATTTTGACTGATGTCTGCCATATAGTATTCTCCAAGAACTTTTTGGAATTGTTTATCACTAGCTTTGTACTTGGATTCAAGATAGTGCTTGAAGAGATGACAATCCTATAATACGTGATCTCAGTGGTTGCGATACAAGAAAGCGTCAGGCTTTGATGTGTTCCCCACCTTTCATGTCTCAATGATAGAGGTAGCAGCAAACCCTATTCAAGTAAGTTCTTAAAGGTTCTGCAGATGCAATCACTTTTAAGGGGATACACCATATATTTACTCTCAAATGTCGGAGAAGTCTTTTTTTGAAAAGATGGGCAAGCTAGCTCGACTATCACGATCATCTTGCTATTAAGGGAAGCAAAATCTAAACTCTCATCCATCCTTTAAAAAGGATCAACAACATTAAAAAGTTGTCTTCCTTCATATTTGTTTCTATCATTCTTAAGAACCGCAAACCTTACAAAATCCTATAGGCTAGCCGACTATGAAACTAATTTTTCAATGATTTATATATGATGCATCCTTAGCAACATAACATTAGGAACTTTCAACTTAGCTATATGGAAAGATATTGAATGCTACTCTTGGAGTGGAGGCTCACATTAGAAATTAAGATTTCTCCAATAAATTATAAAATCCAAGACTGACACGTTGGGCTTCTACTAGGCTATCATCAGGTCACTTGTGGTATATATGGTGCATCCTTAGCAACATAACATTAGGACCTTCCAACTTATCCATATGTAAAGATACTGAATCCAACTCTTGGAGTTGAGGCTCACGCTAGAAATTGAGATTTCTTGAATGAATTATAAAATCCAAGAGTGACACATTGGGCTTCTACTAGGCTATCATCAGGTCACTTATGGTATATATGTTGCAGCTTTAGCAACATAACATTAGGACCTTTCAGCTTAGCCATATGTAAGGATATTGAATGCTACTCTTGGAGTGGAGGCTCACACTAGAAATTGAGAATTCTTCTATGAATTATAAAATCCAAGAGTGACACATTGGGCTTCTGACAGCGACTCTATATATGCCTAAAATATAAGATAAATATGGACGTATTAAATATTCAATATATGTAAAGTCACACTTATCAACGCAAGTATACATATCGCTCAAGTAATATAGGGCTCTAATGGAGTCCTAGANGGGGATACTGAATTTGGACTTGGAATTGAAATTGGGCAAGATTGGGGTCAATTGAGCCAAAGTTGGGGTTAATTGGGGGCATTTGGGCCTTTAAGGGCAAATTGGGGCTTTTGGTCAAATTGGACTAATTTGGTCAAATTGAGTCAAATTGATGATAAAAAATTTAAAATGACAATATTTGGGATAATTTTGAAATTTTTTGGGAATATTTGGAATTTTTAGGTAATGAGGAGCATTTTGGTAATTTTGGGGGGTATTATGGGAAATTGTTTATTTTTGTGAATTTTAATCAATTTAGGTAGTGGTGAGTGTTTTGAGATGTTTTTTGGGCAAATTTGGATATTTTAGGTAATTTTGGGAGTTTTGGTAAAAATTAGGGTTGTAGGAGAATTTTGGTAATTTGGTGATTTTGGGCTAAAATGGGCAAGTAAGCCATCAAGCCATGCCAAACCAATAGAAGCCACATGAGAATTCATTTTGGATGCCCAATATGCTGGTTTTAACCCTCTTAGCCAAAGACTAGGGGTATAAGTTCATTCATATGAACTTTCCAAAAGGAATCATGGGACCAAATCAAAGAGGTCTTAGGGTTTGTGGTATGTGAGAAAATTTAGTGTGTTCAAGCCTTTTCAACCATCACCAAAGCACCCAAGGTTAGTCCTAAGGTCTGACCATCCTATGGGAGACTCCCCTTGAATTCCCCCATATTGACCCAACCTACTAAGTGCTAGAGGTTAAGACCAATATGTGGAACTTCAAGTTGAGCAAAGGAGAGTTTAGAATTTCTAATGGTGAGGGTCCCTTTTCTAGTACTCTAGGGATAGTAAACAAGAAAGTCCTATGGCTAGAACCTAAGCTACTAAAGAGGAAAAAGCTAAACCTCAACCCAAATGAGGACAACACTATAGAGATTGAGTTAATTCCCAAATATGAAAAGTTCTAGCCTACTGATTTTGAGTCCTAGCCAGAAATGTCAAAACTATTTTGTGTCTTAAAAAATACTCCTAAAGTGTCTAAGTAATTACAAAGTCTAAATCCTATAGAAAGCATACTTAATGTGGTTTGAATTAATGAACATCTAATTCGAGTATTGATGCGGGCGGATTTAGTATGTTAATTTTGCAATTATTTTTCAATATTACAATATAAACACAACAAATATAATAATAAATATTCAATGTAATTCCAACAAAAATATTTTTAATAAAAATAGTGTATCTGACTGCTACTTTATATATGCTTAAAAATGTAAGTATTTAATACTGCTGCCAAAAGATTTAATTCCTCAACAACTGTACCAAAACCATAATAACTGATATAGATTTAAGAAATATGGATGTAATAAATATTCAATAATTATAAAGTCACACTTATCAACGCAAGTATACATATCGCTTAAGNTCTTATCCCTAAGTGATAAAGGAAAAAAGTCTAAGTCTAACAACATCGTTTGAAACTTTGTCATATTTAAAGGTAGCATATAGTTCTAAGAAACTAGTGAGGTATAAATTAGGATCTTCATTTTTAGTACCTCTGAATTGATTATTTTTTACCATTTGGATAATAGCAGGTTTAAGCTCAAATGAATTAGCAGCTACATCAGGATTTTGGATAGAATAAGTGAATTTCATCTGCTGTAGGACTTGCATAATCTCTTAGGGGACTAGGTTGGTGTTCATTCTCTATTCCTTCCTGCTGTAGGATTTGCATAATCTTGTAGGGGTCTAGGTTGGTGTTCCTTCTATTCCTTGATTGTTCACGTTGTTTTCCATTGTGTCAAAATTTCTAGGTTCTCTTCTCAGTCTTCTAATTTTTCTAACAGTGTGTTCTAATTTTGAATCGTATGGTCTAAGATTTTAAGGTCCAAATTTACGCAAACAATTGAAATCAGTACACAGAAAAATAATTAACTAAATATGAAAATAAGTTGCAATTCCAGTAAAAATTTTCTAATAGTCCTAATTTGTCCATTACTCTAATTATGATTCTTATTTACTCCACGACAATGGCGCCAAAAACTTGACAGCAACTTTATATATGTTTAAAAATATAAGTATTTAATGCTTCTGCTAGAAGATTTAATTCCTCAGCAACAGCACCAAAAACTTAATAACGGTTATAGATTCGATAAAGATGTATATATAAAATATTCAATAATGAAGTCACACTTATCAACGCAAGTATACGTATCGCTCAAGTAATAATGGGCTCTAATGGAGTCATAGATATTGATCCCATTTCACACTTATCAACGCAAGTATACGTATCACTCAAGTAATATAGGGCTCTAATGGAGTCTTAGATATCTATCCCACAGGGAGTAGATTAGAACTTAATAATGGTTATAGATTCGATAAAGATGTATATATAAAATATTCAATAATGGTAAAGTCACACTTATCAATGCAAGTATACGTATCACTCAAGTAATATAGGGCTCTAATGGAGTCTTAGATATCAATCCCACAGGGAGTAATATATATCGCTCAAGTAATATAAGGCTCTAACGGAGTCCTAGATATCGATCCCACAGGGAGTAATATTAGAGGCTACGAACTAAGATTTTAAAAAAGCAATACTTAATAACAATAATGTAATTCAAACTACTTATCTGTCACTAATAAGCAATTGAAATAAATATGTAATTTTGATAACTCTTAAATAACTAATTATACTAATAAAGTTTCTAATGTGAAATTCAATATATAAGAAACATTATTCTCCTTGTCTACAAATTATTGTGAATGGATAAAGTGAATCAGTTCAAATTGTATTGAGTCAAATAGGAGCATACCTATTCTTTACCCTTTGGTCCAGGCATAAAGAACATTGNCAAGAATTTTATACTGCTACTAGAAGATTTAAATTTCTGGCAACGACGCCAAAAACTTGACAATAATTATAGATTTGATAAAGTTGTGTATAAAATATTCAATAATTGCAAAGTCACATTTATCAAAGCAAGTATACATATTGCTCAAGGAATGCAGGGCTCTAATGGAGTCCTGGATATCGATCCCACAGGGAGTAATATTAGAGGCCATGAACTTAAGATTTAGAAAATCAATACTTAATCACAACAACATAGTTCAAATTGCATATTTTTCACTAATAGGCAAAAATAAAAAAATAATTTTAATAAACTCTTAATCAACTAATTCTACTAATAAAATTTCTAATGTGAAGTTCAATATATAAGAAAATATCCTTCTCCTTGTCANTTTATTTGTCTCTAATAGGCAATTGAAACAAATAGATAATTTTAATAACTAATAAATAACTTATGATATAAAGTAGGGTTCAATTGTGATATTCAATATATAAGAAATCATCCTTCTCCTTGTCAAGAAATTATAGTGGATGGATAAAATGAATTAGTTCAATTTATATTGTGTCAAATAGGAGCNCCATGTCAAAAAATTATAGTGAATGGATTAAGTGAATCAGTTCAATTTGTATTGTGCCAAATAGGAGCATACCTATTCTTTACCCTTTGGTCCAGGCATAANCAGTGAATGGATAAAATGAATTAGTTCAATTTATATTGTGCCAGATAGGAGCATAACTATTCTTTACNCCTAATAGGCAATTGAAATAAATATGTAATTTTAATTACTATTAAATAACTAATTATACTAATGAAGGTTCAAATTTGATATTCAATATATAAGAAAGCATCATTCTCCTTGTCAAGAAATTATAGTGAATGGATAAAGTGAATCAGGTCAAATTAGATTGTGCCAAATAGGAGCATACCTATTCTTTACCATTTGGTCCAGGCATAAAGAACATTGACTAATCCTATGCTTGTTTACTGAATCTGTGGCTAGGCTGGGAGGATACCGGCTCTCACTTCGGAGCTCCCACGTTCCCCTCACCTGAGGGCTAACATCTACACTTCAGCACCCAAACAATAGGACTGAATTGGGGATTTTGGTCTGTCACTCTAAAATCTCCAATTTCTATGCCCGATAATATTATTTCCTTATTTATTTGCACCCAACCTCTAAGGGCTTTGACCTCCCTGAATCTTGGATGTAATCTTCACGTAAGTTGTAAAACTCAACATATTTTAACAAATCAATTGGCTAGATTGAAAATAAATTAAGATCAAAGTGAAAAGATCATCAAAATTTCTTAAACATTTTCATGGCTTCACCAATTAAGATCGAAGTGAAAAGATCATCACAATTTCTTAAATATTTTCATGGCTTCACCAATTTAAATCACCATTTAACAAATCTCAAGAAAAGGAGAAAGACATATAAAACTTCTTAGATATCATGGGGAAAACACAACAAAACTCGGAATTCATATATAAAATCAAAGTCATACAAACTATAATAATAAATAAACTTATCTCTAATTTCTCCCCAAGAAAACTCCTCGATGTTCCTCTGAATCTCTTCCTTTCTTTACAACACACAGAATTCCTCTTCGAAGCAGCAAGGAGGAAGACTCCCTCCACTCTTACAATCTCTCGAAGAATTCCTCACAATTTAGAAACTCTAGTGAACTCTCTACACACTAATGAAACCTTTATAACCTCCAGGACCTCTAGAGTCTTTTTAATTTTTGGCCAAAATCTTCTTTTAAAGTTGTGGATGAGCTTTTCCGAGAGTTGCCTAAGCATCCCTTCAAAATTTGTCCTCATCCAAAACCTAGTTGGTCATAACCGCCGAGCTCGCCGTAGGCAGCCTCGAGGGTGCCGTTGGCATACCTTCTTAATGAATTAATTCTGGAGTCTCAGGAAAATCTCGTCGTCGGCACCCTAGTTCAATTCTTCACATTTTGGTCCTTTTTATCCAAATTCGCTCCTTTTCGCATCTTTTTGCTCCAATGACCTTATTTCATCATTTCTGCAACAAAACATCAAAAATACCTTTCTTCAAAGTGCAATATCATCAAAAACAGTATAAAATAGGTAGGAAAATCTAAACATATTTTCTTTTGGTCAGTATCCTTAAAACTCTTTTAAACTATCAAATACCCTTTTAAAAAAAATGCAAGTATACGTATCGCTCAAGTAATAAAGGGCTCTAGATATTGATCCCACAGGGAAGTTAGAAATGCATGTAAATAGTTCTTAAGATTATAATTATAATTTAAGCTAAGAAAAGGTAAAGTGTGAAGTATGAATATTAACTACTAATGTGAATGCTATTTAAAATGCAGTTGAAAGACAAATTTAACTAAATAAGAAACTAAACTTTCAAAACTCATATAACAAAAACTAAACAAAATTTTTGTTGACGGAACGTTCAAATTTAAGAAAGTTTTCTTCCCCTTACAATGAGCATATGAATTGTGAAGAAATTAAAATCATTATGAAAATATATAAAAAAAAAGTTTTGTGCCAAATAGGAGCAATCCTATTATTTACCCTCTTTCGAGTGCTATAAAGAACATTGACTAATCCAGAGTTTGGTCCCTAATTTGATGATTAGGTTCGGAGGATATCAGCCGCCGCTCTAGAGCTCCCCCTACTCCCTCCTCTGAGGGTTAATGATCGCGCATTAGTTTCCAATCAACTGGACCAAATTGAAATATTTTAATCTGTCACCTTAAAATCTCCAATTCTGCATCCAACAAAGTATATTTCTCTATTTATTTGCACTCAATTCCATGGATGACATATTCTCCC
This sequence comes from Phalaenopsis hybrid cultivar, assembly GCA_002079205.1. Taxonomy (NCBI): domain Eukaryota; kingdom Viridiplantae; phylum Streptophyta; class Magnoliopsida; order Asparagales; family Orchidaceae; genus Phalaenopsis; species Phalaenopsis hybrid cultivar. Next base: position 23,819 of record JXCR01139155.1, read on the forward strand.
ATGAAATCAAATGTGATTCTCACCATCATGTAAAAATTATTTCCCTTTTGGAACATATGTTTCTCAACATATTTTAATATTTCAATTGGCTAGATCGAAAAGTAAATGAAGATTGGAGTTCAAATCATCACAAATTATCAACCCTTTAAAACCATAAAAAAACAAATTTACTTCTTCACAAAACCATATCTCAGAGCAGGGAGAAGGAAAAAGAAGACTACTCAGAATTCATGAGAAGGATATGACAAAATATGGATTTCACATATAAAACAAGTTTATAAAACAAAAGAAATAAAAGACATAACTTATCTCACTAACCTTCCCAAGAAAATCCCTAGAAATTTTCTCCAATCCTTTCTCTCTTTTCAAGCACTCTCAATTCTCTCTTAGAAGCGTAATGAAGAAGAAATCTCTCACATTCTCTCTCCTCTTGCTTTTCACGCCACCCCCCTTTCACATCACACACAAACTCCTTGAAGTCTTCTTATCTTATTTTGGGCTATCTCCTTTAAAAAAGAATTCAAATTTTCATCCATAATTCCCTCCAAAAGTCAACTCTTTTGAATTCAAAAGATGTGTCATTTAATTCAAGAGACATATCCCTCCATAAAAGAACCTTCCAAAGTATTTATTTGCATTGAATTACTCCAAAATGTGTTTAGAACAAGTGTCCCTTTGAAAATTCACCTTGAACTGCTTTAATTCGCAAAAAGCTGTCTTTGGTGCATCTGGCACCATATCTGGTGCATCATGCTCCAAGGCTCTGTCAAACGGCGCATCATGCGCTAGATCCAAAAATTTGTTATTTCAGCTCCAAATTTCATTCTTTTAGCTACTTTTGCTCCAAATGCCTAAAAATATTATACCTGAAACAAAAACACAAAAATACCCTTCTTTAAAGTACAATACCACCAAAAAATGGCATAAAATACATACTTAAAACAACATATTATTTTGGTGAATCGAAATCCCCCAAACTTAAATGTTACTTGTCCTCAAGTGAAAATTTTATCACATAAAAGCATATGCAATAGGATAGTGATCAACTCATAACTTCTATACTTTAGTTTAATAAATAGAATATCAAAATTTAAGATAAACCTTTAATAACTTGGATTCAAACTCTAATTTTATGACTATTTAGTAATGAAATTTAAGATTTCTGAATCTCTATTCATTTCAAGAAGAATTGTAATTTGTCATATTAAGGATATTTAGAACATTCATATGAAAAAGAACTTCATGAAAACTTTACTAGTAATACTTCCAATATTCCAATACAAGTTTAGAAAATGTACTAAAGCTCCTCCCTTAAGTTGATTCAAGTGAAGCCAATTTTTTATTAGGTATCTCCTCAAGCTTATCCTCACTTTATTTTTCTTTTCTTTTCTTTTTCTCTTTTTTTTTTCTTTTAGGATTTTTTCAATCATTTCTTTTCTTTTTTGTTTTCATTTTTTAAGTGAGGATTACTATATCTTGAAAACCTTTAATTATTTTGAACTCCACTATCCTTTTCTTAAGGTTAAAACACCTTACTTTTCTTCACTTAATAAATTAATATCAGTTTATGATATTTCATAAAGTTTCATTCTTTTCTTCTTACATGAAACTCTAAAATTCTTAACACTTCAAAGATACAATTTTCTTCACTTTAAATAGAAAAACATAGTCTTATCCAATCATTCCAATTATCTTTTACTTTAGAATTGACCTTCATTTTTAAAAACTTTTACCTAAATTTACCATAATATTCATAAACTTAAGTATTTTCATTTAAAGTTTAATCTTAATATCCTAAGTCATGTTAAACTGATTTTAAAAATATAGTTAATTGAGGACAAATAAAATTTAGTTTACTTCTTTTCAAAAGAAAATTTTCTTCCCCCCAAAATTAAGTTTTTAAGTAATTATTTTAAAAAATATTTTAGTACAAAATTTAGTAGGTGAAAGAAAATAGAAGATGCATGAAAATAAAAACTAACTAGTTGAGGATTTTTAATTATGAAATTGGGCTCTGGTATGCTGCGGGTACTAACTTAAAAACATACATACATGCTTTATAGCATTAAATGAGATATAATATATTCTAAAGAATTTGTTGAGAATTAAAAACATAAATACAAAAACTAAAAAAAAAAACTATAAATACTAAAAAAGCAGGAAAAGTGAAAATCTACTGTTAATATTACAATTTCAGTCCACAATACAACAAAAAGTATTTACTTCAACAGTTCCCAAGTAAAAGTATATCACAATACAATGACAAATAATAAACAAACATCAAAATAAACTAAACTAGACTCATAAAAATATCATTCTTTATCACCTTCCTCCTTTTCCTCATCATCTTCTTCTTCTTCCTCATCTTCAACATGAATAGGAGCATAAGGAGGGAAACTGTGGCAAAGAGGAAATTCCACATTGGGCTCACCCCTAAGATGTTTTACCATAGCATTCTCAAAATCTATATCATGTTGAACTCTCCTCTGTATATATTCATCATTATAAGCATTTCTTGCTCCAATCTCTTCAATCTGACTCTACATATTAATTATGCCCATTTGCTAAATCATAAGATGCTCCATAATATTTTCAAGTGAAGCAGAATGAGAAGTAGAAGCTCCTACAATTAATGTAGAGGGTCTATCCCTTCTACCACCTCTAGATTTAACAAATGATTCCACTATCTGAATCATATGCCTCCGAATATGATTTTGTGGCTGTAATCTTTCTTCATTTCTATGGGACTCGACTCCTGATTGCTCACATAAAGTGAAAATTATGGCAGTATATCCCAAATCACTAGCTTTAGAACTACAAGCTATACTTCAAGCATGATGAACTATGAGTCAACCAACAAATATTGCTTTCATGTTCTAAATACAATAGTTCAACACCGCTCTATTTTTTGTCACATCAGCAAGATGATTCATTGGTAGTAACTTAACATAAATAAAGTGACTTCATTGATTAACTAGTCAATAAGGAAGCGGAGAAGTTAACTATTTAGTTATTCATAATCTTCTATTCTCCATTTTTATCAGTCAAAAAGGCAATCACTTCATCTAGTGATGAATCAGTCATCACGAATGCAACGTACTCATCATGATATACATTCCTTAGTCGAGAAAAAGCATTGATCCAATCAGCAGTAAATTCTTCTTGCTTACCACTAACCAAGATGTGATCACCCTCAGTGAACCTCACATTAGCATAGAACTCTCGAATCATGGGGATAATTGCTACTGCAGTGAAGTAGAAGAATCTTTCCCAGTTTCTGCTGAGGATCAACCTTTCGATCTTGCCATCCAGGTTTACAAATGTCCATTATCGGATCAATCTTTTAGTTTCCATTTGAGTATTATAACTATGTTGGGCCTTGAAGTTAACAAATCTTTGTGAATCGAAATCCTCGAACGACCTTCCTCTCTTCACTTGAAGAGCCATTCAAAAATCTATGAAAATTTAAATAAATTCCAAATAAATTGCTAAATAAAAAATCTAACTCCTCAAGCAAGATTATTTGGTAAGAAACTTTTTACCATGAGTTTTCTTCAAGCTTTTTCATAAAAAAAATCCCTAATTTTCGAACTTCCATAATGTAGGAAAAATCTATGGTGAAAATAAAAAATTTCTAAGTTAAAGTGAAGCTCTTATCAAGAGAAGATGAAATCTATGATTTTTGGCATCCAAAATCTTCTCTAGATCCCTTAACGTAAAGCCCTAAGTCAAGGTTTAGAGCTAGTAGATGACCTAAGCAGTGAAAATGGAGCTTGTCCATGCGATTTTGCGGTTTTCTAGGCAATCAGACGTGTTTGGGTTTTTTGGCACATCTTGCGACAGATCACATGCGCCAACGCTCTATAAAATGATGCATCATGCGCCAGAGGACAATTTCACCAGATTTTAGTTTTTTGTGAAAATCTGCTCTGTACCACTTTATGTCAACCTCTAATTAACTTAAATGATCATTTCTAAACGTAGATAAACATTATTCTAACGAAAAACTTTCACAAATAACACAAAACTCACTTATATATATAAAATCCATGATATTACAAACTAATATTTATCAAGCCAACAAACATATGTTTCAAAGTTTTAAAGCAAGCCAAACATCCTATCACTGAAATCTAAACATCTAAATACAAAGCATAAACATAGATAAAGTTCAAAAATAAAAGTAAATGCAATATAACACAACAAAGTAACTAAAACAAACAATACGAAACAAAAATTCCATGCATAAACTATGCTCAAACAACTTCTTCACTCTCGTCCTCATGGATATCTCCCATAGATTTGTAGTGCACATACAGGTTGTAGAAGGGTTGGTAAGAAAACTCGTCAGTAGAATCCTCCCCAATCAAAGCATGTTTTTTGAACATATGCAACAAACCATCTTCAATACGACTAGTATGTTCAAAATGTTTATTCAATCTCTAATCCAGAAGATCTAACATTTTAGAAATATTTTTTATTACAGGAATTAGATTCTGCACCTCTTTTTCTATCTTCTTAATCTTCTTCAAAAGTGCATTCAAATTGAAGTAAGGCTAAATAAGTGATGAATTATGGGATTCTTGATCCATTAGTACATTCATATCATTTTCATCTCCCATTACAATACAATTGTAATAGACTTCTAGATCCATCAACTTCAAAAAAAAAAGCACTTTGTCCCAACTTCCGTAAGGTACTTGTGATTGATTCCAAAGTAGAGAAATAGTGGATGGATGTTCATGCCCAGTTGCAGACCCGTTCACAATCAAACCTTAAAATGATTTCACAATAATGACTCCAATATCAATAGGTTTCTTTATTTGTATACAATAATTTAAAATAAAACTCTCCTTAGTCTCCTTAATGATCTTCATAGTAGACAGTAATTTTGATTCAATGAAGAAGTGACATGCATTAGAAGTACGATCTAACAATAAAGAAGTGCCTCCCAATTTGTATATTAATCCGTAAGGTATTGGTAGAGTTCATTTATATTTTCTCTCATAGGGGTAAAATTTTCATAATGGCAGATAAGCACATTTTCAATCATAAACATCTCGTTTATTCTTGAAGGAGTGAATTGCACAAACCTGCCTCACACATAGACTATTCCTTATTTGATTCCATGAAGATTTAAATAAAGCTCTTTCACTACAGGCATGACTATGGCGGCAGTAGTGTAAAAAAGCACTTCCCAATGTCTTTGCGCAATGATCTCTTCAACTTGAGTATTCGGTGTGTTAATTCCTCGATTCATAAATCCCCTCTCTTTGATTAGCCTCTTTTTCATTAAAACATGCTATTGCAAATTCTATGCATCGAAACCGATGAGCTTTCTCCGGTTGAAAATTCCAAATCTAACAGTATTATTGGAGTGGGACGCCATTGGATTTGAAATCAAGTGGCTTTTCCCTCGCTTTCCCTCTCAAAATATACTTATGAATCACTTTTTGGGAGTTATAAGGAGGTGAACTGCCAAAAACTGCCAAAAACCACCTATTAAAAAATTTTAAGTCAATTTCATCACGGCATTGCATCAAGCACCGCGTCTGGCACTTCATGCGTTAGCTCTCTAGAAATTGGCACATCATACGCCAATCTGGCGCATCATGCATCAGTTCCAAAAAAACTGCACTATTTTGATTTTGATCCAATAAATTCTCAATTTTTCCGTAAAATTAGGTAAATAAAGATGTTTATAAATATTTTCTAAAATACACGGACTATATAAAGACATAATTATAATTATACGTAAAATATTTCGAACAAAAACTCAAAAGAAAACTAAAAAACAATACAAATGTGTTGCTTCCCACTAAGTGCTTGGTTTAATGTCGTGAGCCCGACATTCCCAGTCTTTATTCTGGGTGATCCAACATTATAGTCTCTTTAAAAGTTGGTCTTTTTCCATCAAAATATGATTTCAATCTATGCTCATTCACTTTAAATATCCTTCCAGTCTAGGGATCTTCTATGTTAATTGCTCCGTAGGGATAAACTTTTATAACTTTGAATGACCCTTTTCACTTAGACTTCAGTTTCCCAGAAAATATGCCAATTTTGTATTATATAATAAAACTTCTTGTCCAAGTTCAAATTCCCATTTTATTATCTTCCTATCATGCCATTCTTTCATCTTTTCTTTATAAATCCTTGCATTACTGTAAGATTCATTTTTAATTTCTTCAAGCTCATTCAATTTCAAGAATCTTATCTCACCAGCTTCTTTCAAAGTAAAATTGAATTCCTTTATAGCTTAATAAGCTTTATGCTCCAATTGTACTAGCAAGTGACAAGTCTTCTGAAAAATTAATTTATAATGGGAAATTCTTATAGGTGTTTTTTAAGCTATCCTGTATGTCCATAATTTCGTATTCAATCTAGCAGACCAATCCATTTTACTAGGATTAACACTATTTGCCAAAATTTTCTTAATTTCACTATTAGACACTTTTGATAAACAACTAATTTAGGGATGATAAGCAGTTGCAATTTTATGCATTATATTATATTTTTCTACCAATCTTGCAATTTTTGTATTTCTAAAATGAGATCCCCCATCGGTAATGATTACTCTCGGCATTCCATATCTTGTAAAAATATTTTTAATTAAAAATTTTGAAATGCTCNCTCTTGTGGCGCTTCCCTACAGCCTAGGGCAACTACTAAAATGGTAACCTAGCCGCTTCTTCTGTTTTTGGGTTTTTGTTTGTTTTGGTATTGTGGCTGTGAACTTCATTTGCTAGTGTTTGTAGCTTTCAGTGGGTTACTATTCCATTGTTGCTTTCTTTATGGAGCATCCTGAAGTGGGTCAGATCCCTTACCTGAGGTTTATATACATTTCCTTTGCTGATGTGGTGGCCAAAAATTCTAATTTATTGAGTGTAGATGCGTACAACTTGGTTTTTCCTCAAAGGTATCAAGATGCCTTCAAAGGGAAGGGGAATTGTGCCTTTGTTAGAAAAACTAGCCCCAAGAGTGGGAAGCCAAGCTTTTTTATCTCTGAAAAATGATATTAATGCTTTAGTTAATAACTACAAATTCATTATGGTTGGAACATTCCAGCCGGATCACCCTAAGAAAAAGTTAATAAGGAGAGTCTTTTAGGATTTGAAACTTGTTGGTGATTAGAAGGTAGAGTTTTTTATAGAAGGCAAGTATTCTTAATAAGATACATGATAATTGATGGGAAATTTATAAAACTTCTTAAATGGTCAACAGATTTTGACCCCACATAAGAACACCCACATTTGACATATCTGGTTCAGATTTCTAGGGCTCAAATTACATATATTTAGCCATCAAATATTATTCTCCTTAGGTCCAATACTTGTAAGGTCTATGAAGCTTGATATCCCTAACTATAATCTAACTAGACCCTTAGCTGCTAGAATCTTGGTTGAGAGAGAAATTACATTACCTAAGGTGGAAGAGATTTGGATAGGTACAACTCACAATGGCTATTAGCAGCAAGTGGTGATGGAGTAAAGACCTTGGTATTGTGCCAATTGTAAAATGTTTGGGCATAGTATGGGCAAGTGACACCCCTAAAAATTACCTATTTTTTTATATATTTTTTATGCTCAATTTTAATGCTTTTTAATGATATTACACTTTAAAGAAAGGTATTTTTTATATTTTTGGTTTCAGGTACAAGAAATAGACTTTAGAGAAAATAAAGCAAAAATGGAGCAATTTGGAGTAAAAACGAGCAAGAAAGAAAATTCTGACTTGACACATTTTGATATGTCTTTTTATGCTTAATCTACTTTACATTTCTCACATGTTTTTGAATGAAATTACACTTTAGAGAAAAGGTTGTTTTCATGCTTATTTTGTAGGTATATCTGTTAGGAGCGGAACACAAATAAAACTGGGCAAAACAGAGCTGAAAGAGAGCCAAATGGAGAAAAATTGTGGAGTTGTTGCAGGGTGGCGCGTGAGGTGCCAAAATCTAGAGAACTGGCGCCTGAAACGCCAAAGACGATATAAGATGGATTAAGGAGGTTTGGGATGAATTTTGAGCATGCATTTTGAAGGCTCTAAATGATTCAAAGCCCCATAGAGTGATTCAATGCATTTAAATACTTTGGAAGACACTGTAATGAAAGGATATGTCACTTGAATGAATGGACATATCTTTTAGAATTCAAAAGGTGTGACTTTTGGAGAGAATTTAGGAGAGAATGTTGAATTCTTTTTTAATGGAGGCAACCCCTACTTAAAAAGGAGAGGAGTCTAGGGCATGAGTGTGAGAGGAAGGCTTTGGAGAAGTGAGGATTTTCTTCTAGGGTTGTAAGAGGAGAGGGAAGGTGAGAGATTTCTTCTTCATTATATTTCTAGGAGAGAATTGAGTGTGATTGTGAATAGAGAAAGTGCTTAAAGGGAACTTCTAGGGATTTGTGATCTCAATTTTTTTAATGTAAGGATTTATGAAGTTGACACCACTACAACGCCAAAAACTTGATCCTCATATGAAAAGTAAGTTGTGTAAAATATATATAATTATAGGTAATTAGTAATGGGATTCTATGCAAGTATATCTATCATTATTAAGTAATAATGGACTTTCTATTTAAGCCCAAAATATCGATCCCACTGGGAAGGTGTAAATTAACAATGATAAATTTTATCAAGAAATTTACAGAAATCAAATGAAATCACTATCACTAAATTTGAATATTGAGATATTAACCAAACTAAATTACTTAACTATTAGCAAAACTGAAATGTAAATTTTTAATAATAAATACTAATCTACTAACTATGTTTATGTAATGAAGGTTTCTTATATGAAAAAACATCCCTCCCACTACAATGAAATTCTGCTGAAATGAGATGAGATAAATGTTTATAATATGTATTGTGCTAGATAGGAGCAATTTTAATTCTCTACCCTAATACAATGCATAGAAATTTATTGGTCAATCCTAGGTTTATTCCCTAAATCTATGGCTAGGCTAGGAGGATACCGACTCCCACTCCAGAGCTCCCACTTCCCTTCACCTGAAGGCTGGCTCTCACTCCAGAGCTCCCCCGTGGTTAGGCTAGGAGGATACTGGCTCCCACTCTAGAGCTCCCACTTCCCTTCCCCTGAAGGCTAACTGCTCCATTAGTTTTTAAACACTAATATCGAATTGGGGATTTTTAGTCTGTCACCCTAGAAATATCCAATTCTACACCCAACAAAGTATATTAACCGAATTGGTGATTTTAGTCTGTCACCCTAAAGATTCTCCAATTCTACACTTAACAAAGAATATTTACCTATCTACTTCCCTTCACCTGAAGGCTAACTCTCGCTTTAGTTTTTAAACACTAAGACCAAATTGGGGGACCCTAAGGATTCTCCAATTCTACACCCAACAAAGAATATTTCCTTATTTATTTACACTTAATTCCATGACCAACAAAAAATATTTCCCTATTCATTTACACTTAATTTCATCAACAAATTTCTCCTTCATGAAATCAAATGTGATCATCAATCTGTTGTAGAACATACTCCATTTCCTGAATCATATGTTTCACAACATATTTTAATAAATCAATTAGCCAAATTGAAAAGTAAATTAAGTTCAGAGTTGAAAAATCATCACAATTTATTTTATATTTTAATTATGACACATTCATATTATCTCTTCATTTCTCCAGATCTCAGAGTAGGGAGAAAGATAGAGGAAACTACTCGGACTTTATAAGAAAGATACGACAAAAAATAAATTTCATATATAAAAGAAAGTTCATACAATACTAAATAAATAAACAAACTTATCTGGAACTCATTCTCAAAACAAATCCTTTGTAGCATTTCCTTAGAAATGCATGAAGAAGAACTCTACCACTTTTCTCTTTCTCCAACACTTTTACAGAAAGTTTCACACTAAATCTCACCACAAAAACTCTAAACTATAAAAGCAAAATTACTAATTGACTCCAATATGTGGTGGAATGAAGATGAATTATGGAAATGTAGCGTGATGGAATGTTGTAGAGCGAAAAATGAACGTAGAGGAGCCCCTTTTCTGATGAAATTTTGCCCCAAATAAAGACCAAGGTCGGTTCTCCAAGAGGTGGCTACAAAAAATCTTCAAAAATAGTCAAAATACATCAAATCTTCTATAAATAGAGTCTGAACCGCCTTTGACGTCGTCGGCGCTAGTCTGATGCCATCGGCACTGAGTAAAAATCCTCAAGTTTTCGGTTGTTCTGCGCCAACAGCGCTGACCTTGGCACTGCCGGCGCTGAGTATTTCCTCAAAAATGTTATTTTGCCTCTAAATTTCATCCTTTTTGCTTTAAGCCCTAAAAATCAACAACCTTTAAGAAAACATCAAAATACCTTCCATTAAAGTGCAATATCACCAAAAATAGGTATAAAATATGTTCTAAAAATGCATATATTTTCAGTGTATTAAAATTCCCCAAACTTACAGATTACTTGTCCTCAAGTAGCTTCTCTACTACATAAAAATATGACTTATGGTAAAGAATTTAACTTTTAGACTTTCATATTTTAGTTCTCTAAATATAATAGTCTTACTTAAGAAAAATTCAAAACAACTCCAGTTAATACTAAAGGTGTAAGGATATTCAGTAATTAAAAATAAGATTTCTGATCATCTATTCTTTTTAAGGAAAATTGCAATTTGTTATATTAAAGTCACTTAGGAAATTCATATGAAAAAGAACTTCATAAAATATTAATAATAATTATGCTAACATTCAAATAAAAAGTTTAGAAAAATGTGTCCAAGTCTTTTTTCTTAAGTTGATTCAAGTGAAGCCAATTTTTAATTAGGCATCTCCTCAAGCAAAGTCTTTTTCCTTAAGTTGATTCAAGTGAAGCCAATTTTTAATTAGGCATCTCCTCAAGCTTTCTCCCCGCATCTTTTCTTTTTCTTTTATTTTTCTTTTCTTTTTCTTTTCTATATGTGAGGATTAATATATCTGGATAGTCGTTAATGATTTTTAACTTCACTATCCTCTTCTTAAAGTTAAAAACTTTTTACATTTCTTCACTTAACAAATTTATATTAACTTAAAAATTACATATTTAAATCTTTTCTTTTTACATGAACCTTTAAGATTTTTAATATTTCAAAAGTACAATTTTCTTTACTTTTAAAGTTAAAAACTTTTTACATTTTTTTCTCTATCCTCTTTTTAAAGTTAAACTTTTTACATTTTTTTCACTTAACAAATTTATATTAACTTAAAGATTTCATAAAGTTTAATTTTCTTTTTACATGAATCTTTTAAGATTTAAATACAAATTTCTTTACTTAAAATAAAAAAACATAGTCTTATTCTCTTTTACCAAATATCTTATCCCCTAGAATTAACCTTTATTATTGAAAATTTTTACTTAAATTTACTACATATTTAGAAACATAAATATAGTTATCTCAAGTTAACCCCTAATACCAAAGGTCATGTTAAATNATTCAAAAATACATAACATTGCATAGAAAATTTATAAAAATAAATAAAAAATATCCTCTTGCTCAGTGAACAGAGGAGAACCATGTGGAAATATTTTCACATTAATTTGATGCATAAATTATTTATAAAAAATGAATTAGGGTTAGGCGTTTTTCAATTCTCCATTCATATTGGATTATCATCTTGACCCTAAATTTTTATATATTGTAGCCTCTGTATAGATGCACAATTTGAGCATTTTTTCAAAGACATAGGAGATCTCTAGACAGAGATCTTAATTTTCTAAGTTTTTATGCATTTTCTGTTCAAATAATTATAGAAAATTTTATGTGGTTTAGAAAATTCTACAAATATTCATATGAGTTCCCTATAGCCAGAGTAGTCTTAGGAAATAATTTTATGACTTTTAAACATCAAAACATTACTATTTTGAGCAAACCCCAATTTGCTTAAAATATTTAATTTGGAGAACATAAAGATNAAACGAGGACAAATTCAAATCACAACCTAAACAGCACCAAACTCCCAATAGATTGGCCCTACACCTTCACAGTAGTAAAAGAAGCCAAACCCCCATCAATTCCCCCTCTGAAATAGCCTCTACCATAGCTCTAAACCAACACCCAAAATCGGCTTTCGTCAAAAACATACATAGGCTTTACACCAGAACCAGAGGCTTCATCTCTAAGCTCTTTGGGACCTAACGAAGGTGTGAAGAATCTCTGATTGAGGCTAAACCTCNCACGAGCTCTATATTCATAATGGCTTAATTTCATAGCATGTTTACCATATAGATGTGTTCGTCTCNCATCTTCAATACGCCCTGTATGTTCAAAATGTTTTTTGAGTCTCTAATTCAGGTGATCCAACATTTTAGAAATATTCTCAATTGCATGAATAAGATTATGCACCTCTTTCTCTATCTTCTTGATTCTCTTTGAAAGTGCACTCGAGTTGTAATAAGGTTGAATAGGTGATGAATTCTGAGATCCTTGATCCATTAGTACATTCATATCATTTTCATCTCCTATTCCAATGTAACTATAGTAGACTTCAGGATCCATCGGCTTCCATGGTAATGGTACTTTCTCTCAACTTTCATAAGCTACTTGTGATTGACTGCAGAGTTGGAAAATAGTAGATAAATGTCCCAATCCAGTTGCAGATCCATTCACGATCAAACCCAAAACTAATTTTACAATTATGGCTCCAATATCAACACGTTTTCCAGTTTGAATATAGTGTTTCACGATAACACTCTCCTTAGTGACCCTACTAATTTTCATAAAAGGCAGTAATTTCGAGGAAATGAAGAAATGTCACGCCTTTGAAGTACAATTTAACAATGATGCAGAAAAACTCACATTCCCATCATCTCAGGTATCCTAATTAGCATCTTCATATGTAAGATAATAGTAGAGTTCATCCATGTTGTCTCTTGTAGGGGTAAAATTTGCATAGTGGCAGATAGACACGTTCTCGATCATAAACATTTTATTGATTCTCGAAGGAGTGAACTACACAAAACTACCTCACACGTAGACCATTCATTGGTTGATCACATGAATATTTGCATAAAATTCTTTCATCACAAGGAGAACTATAGTGGCACTAGTGTGGCAAAGCACTTCCCAACGCCTTTGCGCAATAACTTCTTCGACTCGCGTGTTGAATCCTCGATTCACAAATCCCCTCTCTTTAATAAGTCTTTTCTTCATTATAACTCGATCATGCAACTTCTGTGAGTCAAAACTGATGAACTTTCTTCGGTTAGAAATTCCAAATATAACAGAGTTTCTAGAGTGGGAAGCTATAGGAATTGAAAAGTGGTGACTCTTCCTTCCTTTTCCCCACTAAAATATGTCTTAGAGTCAGTTTTCAGGAGTTATTTGATGGTTTCCCCATTAAAACCTGCCAAAAACTGCCATTTGAACATTTCAAATGGCAGTTTCTTTTATCACCCAGTAAGCTTTATGTTCCAATTCAACTAGCAATTGACAAGTCTTCCCAAAAATTAATCTATATGGGGACATTCCTATATGTGTCTTATTAGTTGTCTTGTATTCCAATAATACAGTATCTAATTTAATAAGCCAATTCATTTTTTTAGGATTAATACTCTTCTCCAAAATTCTCTTAATTTCACGATTAGATACTTCCGCTAAACCACTACTCTGGGGACGAGAAGTAGTTACAATTTTATGTATTATATTATATTTTTCACCAACCTTGCAACTGTTGCATTTCTAAAATGAGATCCTCTATCAGTAATGATTACTCTCGGCATTCCATATCTTGTAAAAATATTTTTAATTAAAAATTTTGAAATGCTCTGAGCATCACATTGAGGTAAAGTGACTACTTCAATCCATTTCAAAACATAATCCAGTACAATCAATATAAAAATATTTTCTAATTAAGGTATAAATAGTCCCATAAAATCCAATCGCCATGCATCAAAAATTTCAATTTCTAAATTAAAATTTAGAGGCATTTCATTTCTTCTTGAAATAATACCTACTCTCTGACACCGATCACATGTTTTTATATATATATATATATATTAACATCTCTAAATAGAGTAGGCCAACAAAATCCAGATTGCAAAATTTTATGAACAATTCTTTCATTCCCAAAATGACCTCCAAATTTAGAATCATGAAATTTTTGGATAACTTCCTAAATTTCTCTATAAGACACACATCGTCTCATTACTAAGTCTTTGTATTGTTCATAAAAATAAGGGTCATCCCAAAAATATGATTTTGCATCATAAATGAATTTCTTTGTCAGTTGTTTTGTCAGCCCATAATGTAAAATACACTAACAATATAATTTACAATATCAGCATACTAAGATATTTCCCATCCTTTAACAGCATAAAGTTGTTCATCAAGAAAAGTTTTGTTAATTCCTTTTTTCATATCGAGTATTTCTTCCTATTCTAGCCTAGAGAGGTGATCAACAATTTGATTATCAGTCCCTTTCCTATCAACTATCACAAAATCAAACTCTTGCATCAGAAGTACCCATCTAATTAATCTTGGTTTAGCATCCTTCTTTTGCATCAAATAATTAATAGACGAATGGTCAGTATGCACCATTCAGATATGATCTAAACTTATCAAAAGCATACACAATAGCTAATAACTCTCCTTCAGTGGTGGTGTAGTGAAGCTGAGCATTATTAAGAGTCTTACTAGCATAGTATATACCTTTAAAAATATTAACATATATCTGCCCTAAAATAGCTCCAATTGCGTAATCACTAACATCACACATTAATTCAAAAGGTTTCTCCCAATCAGGTGAAATAATTATAGAAGCAATGATAAATATTTCCCTTAAAGTTTTAAAGGCTTTAAGGCAATCTTGGTTGAAGTCAAATTTTGTATCTTTTTCCAGAAGTTGGCATAATGGTTTAGTAATTTTTGAAAAGCTTTGATATATTGCATTTAAAATCTAGCATGTATTAGATGGCTCCTAACTCCTCTTACTGTAGTAGGTGCAGGTAGGCTTGATATAACCTAAATTTTTGCAGGATCTACTTCCATGCAATTTTTTAAAATTTTATGCTCAAGCACAATTCCTTCTGCAACCATAAATTGACATTTCTCCAAGTTCAATATGAGATTAGTCTTTTCACATTGTTCCAAAAATTTCTCTAAATTATTTAAGCATATTCAATTGAAGTTCCAAACACAAAGAAATTGTCCATAAAGACTTCAATCTATTTTTCAATTAAATCACTGAAAATTGACATCATACATCTTTGAAATGTTGCAGGTGCATTACATATTCTAAAGGGCATTCATTGAAAAGTAAAAGCTCAATAAGGACTAGTAAATGTTAGTTTCTCTTGATCATCTAAATCAATAGGTATTTGATGATAACTAGTATATCCATCTAGAAAACAAAAATATTTGTGCCCAGCCAACCTATCCAACATCTGGTCCAAAAAGGGTAAAGGAAAATGACTCTTTCTAGTGGCAGAATTTAATTTTCTATAGTCTATGCAGATTTGCCAACCAGTGACTCGTCTTATTGATATTCATTCATTATGCTCATTTATCAGTACAATCACACCTCATTTATTTGGAACACACTGAATTGGGCTTACCCAAGCACTGTCTGAAATAGGATATATTATTCCAACATGTAACCATTTCTAAATTTCTATCTTAGCAACTTCTTTCATCATTGGATTTTATCTCCTTTGAGGATCATCCCTTGGTTTATGTTGATCTTCCAATAAAATTTATGCATACAAATTGAAGGATAGATCCTTTAATATCGGTTAATGTTCATCCAAAGGCTTTCTTATATCTTCTCAAAGTTTCCAACAATTGTTTTTCTTGCTCATCAGCTAATTCTGAGGATACTATAACAGGTAATGTAGATAAATTTCCTAAGAATGCATACTTCAAATGTTTAGGATGTGTTTTCAGTTCTAGTTTATGAGGTTTCTCAATAGATGAAATCAAGTTCGCTTTCAAAAGTTTTCTTGAAATATTCATGACTTAAATATTCATTAATAACTTTTCTGAAGCATTCAATCTCTTCCTCTTTTGCAAGGACTCTCATTGATTTTGCAATATTAAATATAACCTCTTGATCACTAGCTCTCATAGTTAGTTCTCCTTTCTGCACATCTATCAAAGCTCTTCCAGTGGTAAGGAATGTTCTTCCTAAAGTGATAGGAATTTCTTTATCTTCCTCAAAATCTAATAAAATAAAGTCTACAAGAAAGATAAATTTATTAACTTTTATCAAAACATCTTCTATAACATATTTAGGATAGGAAATCGAACGATCAACTAACTGAAGAGTTACGATCGTAGGTGAAATATCTCCTAAGCCTAACCTTCTAAAAAATGATAACGATACAAGATTAATACTTGCTCTTAAATACCATAAAGCTTTTCAATAAAATTGTTCGCCAATATCACAAGGAATTGTAAAAATTTCAGGATCTTTAAAGTTTTCAGGAAGCTTTTTCTTAATTATAGCGCTACACTCTTCATTGAGTGCAACTGTCTCATTATCTACAAACTTCTTTTCTTATTAAGTATATCCTTCATGAACTTCACATAGCTTGAAATTTGTTCCGAAGATTTAAGAAATGAAATTTTTATCATTAATTTCCTTAATATTTCTAAAAAATTATAAAATTGGTTATCTCTATTTTTCTGCTTTAATCTTTGAGGAAATGGATGCGGTGGTCTTTCTACAATGGTTTTATTTGGTTTTATAGGACGTTCTGACCCCAAATGAAAATCTTCACCTGATTTTTTATTTTCCACCTCATATTTTTCGAGTTCAACTTCTTCTTGGAATCCGTTTTCCAATTCTTTTCCACTACTATGTTGAATAGCTTTAATTTGCTCTTTGTTGTTGTTGACCTCATTTTTGGTTGAAGTCTTGCTTTTTCCTCTTTAGTAGTCGAGGGACTAGCCATAGGACTTTCCTGTTGATAATTATTAGATGACTAGAAAAGGAACCCTCTCCATTGAAGTTCTACACTCTTCTTAGCTCAACTTGAAGTTCCACATATTGGTCCTAACCTCTAATACTTAGTAGGTGGGGCCAGTATGGAGGAGCTCAAGAAGAGTCCTCCATAGGATGGTCAAGCCTAAGGACTAAACCTTTGTGGTCTGGTCTTGGATTTGGCTAGCTTGCACACACCACACTTTCTCACACATCTCAAGCCCTAGGACCCCTTTAATTTGATCTTTTGACTCCTTTAGAAAGCTTATATGGATGGACCCAAACCCCTAGCAATTGGCTAAGAGGGTTAGGACCAGCATTTTGAACATCCAAAATGAGTTCTCATATGGCTCCTATTAGTTTGACATGGCTTCATGGCTTACTTGTCCAATTTAGCCCAAAATTACCAAATTACCAAAAACCCCTACAACCTTAATGTTTGCCAAAAATCCCAAAATTACCCAAAATACCAAAATTTGTCCAAAAGTCATCTCAAATCACTCACCACTATCTAAATTCACAAAAATTTACCAAAATCACCAAATTTCCAAAATACCCCCAGAATTGCTAAAAATTACTAAAATGCCCCTCATAGCCCAAAAATTTCAAAAATTCCAAAGATTCCCAAAAATTCCAAAGTCATTGTAAATATTCTCAATTTCAATTTTTAACCATCACATTGACCCAATTTGACCAATTTTATTCAATTTGACCAAAAACCTCAATCTTCCCTTAAAGGTCCAATTTCCCCAAATTAGCCCCAATCATGCCCAATTTTAATTTCAAATCAAAATTCAGTACCCCCATTCCCAATCTAAACAATATTTAAGCC
The DNA here is from genome assembly GCA_002079205.1 of Phalaenopsis hybrid cultivar. Lineage (NCBI taxonomy): Eukaryota > Viridiplantae > Streptophyta > Magnoliopsida > Asparagales > Orchidaceae > Phalaenopsis > Phalaenopsis hybrid cultivar. Next base: position 41,585 of record JXCR01139155.1, read on the forward strand.
CAATTTGACCCAATTGCAAGCCTAATTTTACCTAAATCAAAAAGACCCAATTTTGACCATATGACTAAATCCACCAAACTGACCTTCCAAATCAATTCAAATCACTTGAAATCCCTTTCAAACTCTCCATGATATCTCCTTGTAACAAATTTAACATTAAATTAGCCCAAATTTTAGCCTAAATTCAATCTCAATTTTAAAGGCCCAAGCTCACCATGTTTAATTAAAAAAGCCCAATTTCAATCAAAAGCCCATATGATGATTTTCCTCCCCATCATCCCTTTAATCAAAATCACTCCCTAAGTCTTAAGTAAATGATAAAATCATTTCATATTAGGCCTCATGACAAACTTCACCAAAAATACCACATAAATCCAAAATCCCTTCTCATGAAAATTAGCCAAACCAAGGACAAGCCATAAGAGTCATGCTCATGTAAGCATGTTATCTTGGGCAAAAGGAGGAGCCTCTTTAGTGGTCCTCTCACAAATGATTAACCACTCCCATGACTCACTTAAGCACAATATTAGCCCTAATCCACTTGGATGGAGACTTCACCACAGTAACCTAGCTGAACCATCTGATTTTCCTCAGCATCCAAACAAGCCTTGCTGGTTGAGTCCAACCCAAATCCATGTTTTTGACCATATTTGACCCAAAATATCTCTTCCCCCATTCCATTCAATTCAATGCCTTTACACACAACCAGCCTAATTAAATTCACCAAACCCGAGCCCTGACCTCCCTGAGCAAGATGGTGACTTGAGCCTAGCCGGTCAGCCACCTTGGCTGCAGGAAAACCCAAATCCAAAAGCTCCCTTTTTGCTAAAGCCCAAAATTAAACCCATCTAAGCTGTCTCATCACAACTTGATTGTTGCTCATTTTTTCCCTCCACATAAGCAGTCAGAGCCACTCAATGGTTGACCCAATTGCAGCCTCCAAGCCCCTCTATTTAAACTCACTCTCTACGGCCAAGAGGGGAGAGCTTGAAATTCCTTGGGCAGACTCTGCCAAATTGTTCCTAGAGCTTCTCCAAGACCTCTTAAGTTTAATCCAACCATCCTCAAACTCTCAAACCCTCAAACCCACTATTTAAGCTCAATTTTGGAGCTCAAAATCTAGCCTGATACAGGATATCCTTCTAGAATCCACCAAATCTAAATTAATTGCACCCACACCATCCTCTAAGTGAGAGAAGAAGATCCTTTATAGAAGCCCCGTCACCAGACCACCCAAGGGTGGACTTTGATCGAACCCCTAAATCAGCTTTGGTTGATTTCATACCTAGGCATTTCACCACGACTTAAGGCTTCATCTTGGAGCTCTATGGACTCAAGGTAAGCTTTTGGAAGCACCCAATTGAGGCCACACCTCTTAAGAAAAGGCATTGAAATCTCTCCTTAAACCGAGTTTCATTTAATTCTCCATGCTCATAGATTCAATTTAAGGCTTGAAAAATCATATTGGATATGTTCTCCTATTCAACACAAGTCTATAGGAACAAACCACACTTTATTTTGTTAAGTATCGAGAGAGATATTAAGGTTTGAAGTTGGAAGGTTCTCGGGCTAAGGATTTAGGGACAATGAATGGATGTTATCCATTTCCGCTTGTATTGGATTGACGAAGGAGATTTTGCTGGATGGAGTCTTGATGCGTGAATAGTAGGCCGAGTCAACGCTGACTAAGATAGCAGAGCCAAACCAAAAGATGCCGCGTGGAGCTTCGGAGCTGTCGTACGTTGATGTGACGCCGTGTCACTTAAGAAGAAAAATAGGGATTTAATTGATTTATTTAATTCCTAGAACTTCAAAAATGCATATCTTGGTGTAAAAAAATAACAAAAAATAAAATAAAAATACCCTCTTACTCAGTGAACAAAGGAGAACAATGTGAAAACGATTTCATATTTTTTTTGATGCATGTATGATTTGTAATAAACTAAATGGTGTTTTTCTTATTTGGATTCTTTATTTGTATAGACATTTCACCATAACATAATTTTTGGGACTTTGATTCTCTTTGTCATGAGGGATCTTCCCTGATTTTTCCAAGATCATGGGGGATCTCTAGACAGAGATCTCTATTTTTCAACTATATCATGCCTAATTTGGTAAGAAAAATATAAAAATTAAAATAATCATCAAAATAATACAAATTTTATTTTGATAGGTTCATTGTGGTCAGAGGACCCTAGGAAAAATATAAACTTGGTTTAATTCATTAACAATAATCTTAATTATCACCAACCCTAAAAAATGAAATAAAATTAAGTTAGAGTAGATATAAATGTAAATGGCATAAAAATAATCCTCCAATGTAGTTTATAGTCAGAGGAATTCACCAAAAAAATTTTAAGTAAATTGAAGTTAATTTAACCACTAAAATAGATTAATTAAGTGAAACGACATTTTTGGTATTAAAATAATTATAATAAATAACATATAACTAAAAAAATCACTAAATTGGTTTTGGCTCCTTATGACCAGAGGAACCTATGAAAAATAAAATTAAAATTAAAATCAATACTTCATTTTTGAGCTAATTTTAAGCATTTAAATAATAAAAAATTAATTAAAAATCATAAAAATTGCAAAATTTTAAAAACATACTTAAATGTCACAATTGTTCTCCTGATCACTTGGGACCAATCAAAATAATTTTCCTAATTTTCTAAGTCAAGATATTCATTTTTAAAGGCTTAAAATGAATTTTCTTTAATTTTCCACTAAAATTTTTCTAATTATTAAAATATAAATCACAAAAATATGAAATTTGTTTCTTTGGGATCCTTAAACTTAGAGAGATTTAATAAAAATTTAAAACTTAATTTTCTACTTAAATAATATTTTATATTTAATTAATACTCAAAATAAACAAATAATTCTAATAATTTATTTAAACCTCTTAAAAATATGAAAATTGGTCGAAGTGGTCCCTAAATTTAGGCAAGCTTCGAATAATTTTTTTAAGAAAAGAGGTTTTATTTTGGTTGAGTTATTAAATTTTCTTGAAAATCCTTATTTTAGTATTAAAAATAATTACAAAATTAAATAAATTCAGAAAAATCATATTATCTCCTCTGATGTTTTAACTGACCCATGAGTGGGGTAATATAAAATTTTCAAGTCATTTGAGTTCAATTTAATGAATTATAGGGTGTTAAGGCCTTAGGGCAAAAAGGGTAATTTTGGAATGTAGGGCTTAATTAATATTTAGGCTTAACCAAAGAGCTAAATGGGCAACAAATAATATTAATTGATATGTTTTGTTGATTAAAATATAAAAGGGATAAATGATAGCAACCAATCTCACTTTGATCTTATTAATGATAAATTTGTAATTCCTTAAATTAATGAAGTTTGGAAGATTGATAAAAAAAAAAAGATATTAAGGTGAGGGTTTGACTTTGGAAAATCATAACTCACTAATTTTAAGCCCTAATTAAGGGTGCATGATTCAGGATGATGAAGAAGAGCATATACATCTAAAAATCTTTTTTTTAATTACAAATCTACCCATTAAGCTTTAAGGGGCTTTGTAGCGAATTAGGTCTAATCAAATTTTTTCCAATGAGGATTAGAAAATAATCTATAAATAATTTAAAACCTTTTAAAACACTACAAGCCCATCTTTAAAATCAATGTATTAAGTTTCTTAATTAGGCTAAATTGTCCTTAAGGATTTTTACCTGTATAGTTTATAAATAAACCATCAAGTGATAATTATCCCATCCTTAGGGTTGACTAGAACCTCATTTCATTGAGCATAAGGGTATGATAAGGATGAGTTATTAAGCAACCTAATGAGTTTGAACGAGCTTCAAACTTTTTAGGAGATTGTGAGCTACCCAGGGACCAGTCCCTAGACCTTTTTCATACTCTTTTGGATATCTTGAAGCATGATTAAACTCATTATTCCTTGCTTAAGAGACCATCTATACACCTAAACAAATAGGACCCACCAAGATATGAAATAGGATCTGGTAGACATACCTCAGGCCTGTACTTTTTGTTCTTTCTATAAGCATATTTTAATTCCTGCATATATATATATGACCTGCAAGTACTGAACTTTTAGGTAGAGGAACGAGAAGACTCGACAGGTACGCTTTTATAGTTTACAACACCTTCTTTTCTTGCACATTCTTTACTATACTTTTCATGCTTATGAACTTGCATGTTAAACAGCAATGTCACCCTACATGTCAAAATGAAAAATTTTAGGATAGCCACCAAATTGAAACCAAAACTAAAATTTAGCAAGATAAAATTCACCGCCACAACATTCAAAATATAAGATAACTCAAAATTTAAGAACAAACAAAATAAAAGAAAAAAATTGCAACTAAATTAAAACGTCTCTATCGGATGATCGGGAATCCCTCGGAGGAGGTAACCTACGGTTGCTATGAGATTTCCTATGGTTTAAATGAAAGTATGGAACTCATTAGGTTGAGTTAACTAAATTCATTTGGACTACGTGAATCCAAAAGAAAATAGTGGTGCTGGAATGAGGGAACCATAGGATCCTAACAGGTGTCACTCTAATCAACTTTAATATCCCGCATAAAATTTAAAGAACCATAACCATATGAAATTTTTGATTTGATATTATGACTTGACACATTAGAAAGCTTAAACTTACTGTGACGAGAAGCTTAGAGCTAGCATCGTGGGCAGCACGACCATCTTCAATAGCAAAACATGTCTACACCAGCTAAACCATTCCTTAGAAGTAAACAACAATCCATAGGAATTTGAAGTTGCTTGTTTATGCAAAATAAAACCTCAACTTATCTTTAGACCTTTGTATAGCACTACTATACAATATAAGCCCTAACTCGTTTTTGGATTCTGAGGTTTTTGTTTGTCACGACCTAAATCCTCACATCTTTCAGGCTATTTGTGTGATTGTTTCACTCAAATATAAGCCCTAATTAATAAAACTGACAGGATAAAACATTCAATAGTTCTATTCTCCTAAAAATGAAGTCGAACATTAGGATAGTTTGGGAAGTCATCATGGTTCTCCTCAGGATCTATGATATCCTCTAAATCTTCTACCTTTGGATTCCAAAATATTTATTCCAAATTTGAGCTATTCCCATTTCACACGTCTTTGTTTGATCTCATTAAAAAGTATCATTCCTTCGAACTCCTTGAAAATAATATCCCCTGATTTTTATCGAGAGTTTTCTTAGGTGAGTTCAGTTATCTAAGATGTAATTAACTATGGGGGCTTGCCTATATAGGAAGCTTTTTTGAACCCAAATTAATATAAAAACTATTTAATTTTTCATATTAAATAGGGGAACTTATCGACATATAATAAAATGGTTTTGCAGGCTAACCTAATGTCATATATTTCTTAGTTTGTTTGATCAAGCCTCACCCTCAAGTCTTATGTTTATCTTTCAGGATAGATACATAGCTTGAGTTGTAGTGCTCTTTCATGTAAACTTTGTAATTTTGATTTCATATTTTTCTAAACTTAAATATATATGTAAGTTAAAGGTCCCTCCGAAGAGGGGGACGGGATTTCCATTCCAGCGACAGACAGCTTTCACAGGACGACCCCCCTAAAATTGTGTCAACAGCTTCTGGTGACTCCACTGGGGACATCCTTCTCCCTCCATATTAATAAAGGAATATTGTCTTCATAAATTGGTGATGTTTCCATGCCCTCTATGGATCAAATTACCCTTCTTCTATGGACATGCTTCACCCATTTTTTTTCTTGGGTAAGTACGGTCAACTCTTTCGACTTCAAGATCATCTGTTCAATCACCATTAAATAGAGAGGTTCAAGAGTTCATTAGGACTTTTATCTTCGTATTGGGTCAGACCCCCAATAGGTGTGTTGGTGGATTAGTTCCACCCAGGCATTGTGCGTTATAAAGTCAGTCCCGCACTGGGTCCTAAACTTCACATTCCCTTTGAGGTTGGTTGGCTACTTTGCAAATTAAATCAAATTGTGTCATGTTGTGCTTGCTCTCTAACATTTTTTTTACTTAATTAATTAAACTATTCTACTTTCAAAGTATTTTTACTAAATATAAAACCTTCACAAATTTAAAAAATAATAATAAAATAAAAATTTGCCGAGTCTATGGATCAGACTTTGTTAATTTTTAGGTTCGCGCTAGAATTATAAGGTGTTGGTCAAATAACTAACCCCAGAGCTTTCTTTTTGAAGTTGTTGTAATGGTGTTCATGATGCTCACCTTTTCTTACAACTTGTTAACTAGTCACAACACTCGTAATGTGTTCCCACCATCAAGTTTGGAACTGGATTCTATGAGATGGAAGTTGTTCTCGGAAAAGCCCCATTCTTTGTAATGAAATTCGTTGCTCCATAAGTTCAGGAGCCTACCATTGAATTTAACCTAAACTGTCCCCAAGATTTCTCTTCTTGAAAAAAGGTGAAAACTGCTGCTCCCCCGACACTTGCTAAGTCTGTTGTCCCCTTTTCTGCTAAAGGAATGGAGATTATGATTATGGAAGATGAAACTGAAGAACTTACCATCTCTTCGTCAGTGTTTGAGATCGGCTCAAGTTCAAAATCTGTGTCACTGAATCGAGCTCAAAGAAAGAACTACAGTTGAAAAACTCGGAGGGTAGCTAAGGGCCAAATTTTAGAAAAAGTACCCAATGATAAGTTTCCTCATGAGGAGTAACTTGGATTACTAGAGACCTCTCCACTTCTGCGAGGGAGTAGGTTTCACCACTGATGAATACTAATGAACACGAGAGTGTTCAAAAGATCCTTGCTACCTTACCATCATTTCATAGTCGGGGTGAGGAAAGGGAGAAGCCCACTCCTATCACTAAAGTCAGCATACTGTTCTAGAGATTGGCTGCTAAAGAAGGATGCTCAATGGTCGAACTACTTAAAAGAGTAGGATGTGCGGTAACCTCTGAAATGAAGAAAGAAATTCTGAAGAATGCTAGGACTGCCCAACGTTTCCACAACTCAGCTGAAGCTTTACCACACGTATTCCCATCAAATTTTGTCTTGGAAGCAAAATTGATACTACCGTTACTGTGACTGGGATTATCACCAAACACCAGTGAATAAAGAGATGTTGCCTCCGCTAATGGAGAAGAGCAGCAAAAGAAAGATTCCTCACCAAACACCATACCAAAAAAAGATATTAAACAATTAGTCGAACAACAAGTTTGGGAGGCCTTAGCCCAATCTAAGGGTGATGCATTAGATTCGAGGGGTAGACCTCACCCGAAGAAGTTTGATCTCATACCTTAACTTAAGGGTTTTGTGTCATAGACATTTAAGACATTTGACAGGACCAAAAATCCTAGGCAACATATAGCACACTTCCGAGCCAGTTGTGGCAACACCGGTGGAAATAAAGCCTTAATATTTCGACAGTTCATCAGCAGCTTATTAGGGATTGATTTTGATTGGTATGCTGAGTTACCCAATAGATCGATCAAGAAATTTGCCGAGTTAGAACATATGTTCGTGAAGAGGTTTGCTAAAGCACAACACCATGTTTCTATAGATATCTCAAAGTGGAGAAGCAAAGGCCTAACAAGACTCTAGTAGATTACATCTTGAGGTGGAGAAACCATAGCATGAAATGTGGACCTCAACTACAAGAACAACATTTGATTGAGATTCTGCTCAAAAGAATCCATGGGCCAGTAGCTTTCATGCTCAAGGGACTCACTATCAAGTCCTTCAAAAAATTGCTAAGCAAAGCCAACAATTTACAGGAGAAAGTTAAACATATGGATTCCCAAGAGGAAATGAAGAAATCCAGGACAACTAGAGCATTTGAAAAGAAGTCCGAGACAGTGGCAACAGTCGGTAAAGGAAAGTATCCAATAAAGATACAGACAAAGAATTCTCAAGAAAGTTCCCAGCAATTGTTACAACATACTCAACAACAAATACAATAGTATTTCCAATCCAGCCAACAGTCATACCAGGGAGGACCATACCGAGCAGAAGGTAGAATGGGTCCAACTCTTACAGAACTGAAGAGAAGAGTGTATTCCTTCAAAGATGAGGCTGTGTCAAAGTTGTTCATAAATTTAATGAAAAATCTAGAGTTCAAATTGCCACAACCAAGAAAGCCTGAAGAAGCTGACAAGAAAGACTATCCTAATTTCTGTCCCTACAACTGGATGTTGGGTCATACAGTAGAAGGCTGTTTCATTTTTAAGGATTGGCTCGAGAGGAGTTAAGAAGAAGGAAATATTATAATCCCAAAGGAATATTTAAAAAAATCTAAAAAAGGTTCTGTGAATATGATTTCAGCCGAGCCAATCATTTAGATAGATCTGTATACAAAAAAAGATGGATGGAGTACAGTTTGGAGCAAGCCATCCAAGAAAATACTTGATCAGATACAGACTGCTTCAGCTCAAGCAGTCATTCAGAGTGTACAGCCTGCTAGCCAAAGATGGAGATTTTGTCGGAGAAACCATCGCAATCAAAAGAGAAAGAAAAAAGCAACGTTATGAAGACCAATAGCGTGGGGGGTAGGATAGGGGCTACCTCTGTTAGATTAGTTTTCTTGGATTCAAAGAAGAAAATCCTCAAACCCTGACCATGTATGATTATCTTTTTGCCCCACCAAGGTATTATGAATATAATAATTATGATTTCAGCTACATTTTACTATTTCTGATGATAATGTAACTGATTTTGTTCAATCTAACTCCGACCTCAATTCTTAAACTGATCCTCAAATTGTACTTGAGTCTGATAAACTGGTTGACTAGAATGAAGAAGATATCAACTATACTAACTACGATTGCGCCAGAAGTAAGGAGTCAGTCCTCGAGTGCCATGGTGCACCACTTTTTATTAACTTGGATCTCTTTGGATGAAAAAGAAGAAATACCAAAAATTTTGCCTGAAGCATCTCAAGAAGAAGAAATCACAGAAGTAAATCTAAAGAGTGGGAAGGTATTACCTCCAAGAATAGCTCCAGTGGATAAAGGAAAATAAATACTCACTTAGGAAAAGCTACCTCCACCTCCGCTAGTGGAAGAGCCACATAAACAAGTGAAAATTAGAGGATTATACAAAGATGATTATAATCTTGTCAAAGGAGATGACAGATTCTCTGGTTAGAGCTTTACTTGAACCAAAGATATGTTTAGCACAGTAGGCTAGCACATCCTTGAATGAAGTTTGCTCTTTAAAAGAATAGCCTAGGATAACATTCACATATGAAGACTTGTTGCTCGGCACTGCTGCCATAATCAACCACTCTACATCTCCTTCAACTTCATCAGATTTGTATTGTCCTAAGTTCTAGTGGATCTTGGAGCATCACTAAACTTAATGAGTCTACAGACATTGGCATATTTGGATATTGAAGCTCAAGAGCTTACAGCCAACAAAATGATGTTAAGAGGATTTAATTAGAAGGGAGAAAGAGCCCTTGGATTGATCACACTATTAATGAAAGCTGGAGAATTAGTAACAACTGCAGAATTCCACATCATCGATGCAGAAACTTATTTTAATGCTCTACTTGGAAGACCATGAATTCATGAGAATAATATGGTTCATCATCCTTACATCAATGCATCAAATATTTCAAAGAAAGACAAGAAAATTGTATTAAAGGGGATTTACAACCATTTTCAGTACAAGAAGTGGGCATTCACGAATACACCGCCTACTATGCACCATCGATGAAAACCATCTTTTCTCGTGAAATTGTTTCAAATGAAGTGGAAGACTAAGAAGAGTCATAAAAAAGAAACCATTTAACTCCACTTTGATAATCCACTATTGTCACTTCACAATGAGGTGGTAGAGGTTCTCTTAGCCCATATAATGGAGATCGAGGCCGGGGACGTGGACGAAGAAAAACCAACACGATTGTTGAACGGACTAAGCCGACCATAAACATCGACATGGAGGAAAGTTTTGATGAAGAAAGCTCCAAGGAAGAAATGATGATGATAAAATAGAAGATAACTTAAAATGAAATCTCCTTAGAAGATGTGGAGAAAGACGAATATGAGTTGATGTATGATTGGATCAACCACTATGTGAATACCATGACCCTTACTCCAATCTACCCTCAAAAGGTTGAGAGTTTAGAGGTCAATGAAGTCCATAGTAATGGTTTTAAGCCAATCAAGTTTTACCATGCTTCCCCTTCTACTAGTTCTGAAAATCATGTAAATTTGGAAGAGGATTCTAATGAATTAATGCAATTACCTTTTGGTTATTTTTCTCCTTGTGTACAAAAAGTAATTCATCAATGATATGTGATAAAATAGATGACAAAGGATAAGCTACAACTTTTTGAAAAATTGTAGAATGTTAAAAGTCAAACTCCTAACTCAAAAGAAGGTCTTGGATTTTGTACTGTAGGACCAGTTGATGATTTAGAATTTTCCATGGTTGTTGGTAGTGAATTGGAGGAGGATTGCCTTAATATAGAGGATGATTCTGAAGATCAATTAATAGGTGATGCTCCACCAGAATTTGAAGAAGAAATTTATGTCAATGGTTAATGAGTTAAAAGAAATCAACCTGGGGACTGAGGAACAACCCCGACCAACCTTAATAAGTTCTTTACTCGATAAGGAAGATTCCATAGAGTTGATAAAGTTATTATCAGAATTTAAAGATTGCTTCACCTGGAGTTTTGATGAAATTTCAAGGTTGTCAACAGAAGTTACAGTTCATAAACTTAGGGTGAAAGAGATTTGACAATAGTAAAATAAGCTCCCAGAAGAATGTGCCTAGAGATAGAGCAACAAGTCATTACTGAGGTAAGGAAATTAATAGATGCTAACTTTGTGCGGGAAGAGCAATACCCCACATGGCTAGCCAACATTGTACTANGTTAGCTTTAAAATTTTGAAATTTTAGTTAAGTGAGGACAAAGAAATTTAAGTTCTTTCTCTCTTTCTAAAAATTATTTTCTTCTTCCCCCTCAAACCTAAATTTTTAAAAGAATTTTTTTAAATGAAGAACTTTAAAAATGAAGAGTGAAAGAAAGCATTAAATACATTAAAAAAAATTCATACCTGTTAGAGATTCTGATTTTTGAACATAAATTTTGAAATACTGCATGTGCTAATATGAAAACTACAAGGCTAAAAACATTAAATTGCACATAATGCATATAAAATTTGCTGAGAAAGAGCTAATCACAGAACATAACAAAGTGCTGAAAATAACAACAGAACTAAACTAAACTCTAAAAATGAAAACAGTTTTCCACATTACAGTTTCACATTACACAACAAACAAAGACTTCAACAACATCACAATACAAACAATACAATCACACAATACAAACACAAACAAACAAACAAAAAGATCAATAGTCATTATCTTCTTCATAATCGACATCTAACTTCTGCTGCTGATATGGAGTATAAGTAGGGTGAATAGGGAACTGAACTGTATGGTCACCCCTCAAGTATCTTACTAAAGCATCATCATATGCAGCATCATACTCAATTTTTTTGTGAGTCAGATCATCAGTGTGAGCATTTATGGCCTCTATATTCTGCATCTTATGATCCATCCTCAAAATATCTCCCTGCTGAATCATCATCTGGTGTTGGGGTCACTTGAAGTAGGCTCACTAAATGTAAGAGTTCTAGAAGTAGAAGGAATGTATCTAGCCTGTCTTCCAGATCTCCAATCAACATGGGACTCATAGGTTTTGATGTTGGCAGGCCCAATCAATCTCTGAGGCTCAATCCTCTCCTCATTGGGTCTGAAATCAACTCTTGCATGCTCACAAAGTGTGTAAATGTGAGCAAGGTGAGCCAATCCATCAGTGTTCTCTCCTAGAGCAATAGATCGAATGTTCATATAAATGATAGAGCCTACATTTATATCCATCACTTGCTAAATACAGTAGTTAAGGATGGCTCTATCCTATGATGGTTCATTGGAATCATCCTTCCAGAAATAAAATAATGCAAAGCCTTAGACACTAAATTTAACATAGAAAGGGTAAAGTTAACTTTAACTCCATTTTTTAGTTTCCAAGACCCTTTCTCACTAGTTAGAAAACAAATAACTTCATCTAAGGCTTGATCTGTAGCAGAAAACGAATGATACTGACATCTATAAACATCTTCTAAGTGATAAAACACCTTAATTTCTCTTGGAGTAAACTCCACCCTTTTTCCTCAAACAAAAACAAAATCATCAGAAGCCTCGGGAAGGTTGGCATAAAATTTTATCACAATGCCAACTATCGCATCGACAGTAAAATAGCAGAAGTTTTCCCATTGCCGAGCGATAATCAATTGTTCAACTTCTCCTCCCAGATTTTTAAAACCTCGGTCTTGAATCACTTTTTTATTTTCTTGAAAACTATGAAATCGAGCACTGGCTCTAAAGCTAATAAACCTTTACTCGTCATATTCTATTTTCCTTTTGCTCGATCAAGGTACCATAGGATATCTAGAAAAGTTTGATAAAAATTTTGAATAAATCCCAAAATTCTGAAAATAAAAAATGTAAACCACTTTAAACTCAAATCCACTAAGTAAGATTTTTTCACCAAAGCATTTCCTCAAAATCTCCCAAAAAATTTCAAAATTTCGGATCTAGTCAATGTGAGAAAAATCTTTGGTGAAAATAAAAAATTTTTACTTTAAAGTGTATCTCTTACCTAGAGAAGATAAAATTTGAAGTTGCTTTGCCTCTTAATCGCCTCAAATCCACCGAAAATCAAGCCCTAAGTGCAAAACTGAAGGTTGAAGGTGACTTAAGGGGTAAAAATAGAGGTTTGCGGTGAAAATCGTGAATTAAAGGGTTCATTCGCCGCTCTCGAGTCAAAGGCGCCGTGGCGATGAAGGACCGAAATTCACTATTTTGATTTTTCAAATTTTCAATTTCCTTTCAATTTTCTCCAAAGTTTTTAGTTATTATTTTTAAACACAAATTTTATCTAAATTCATAAATACACATTTCACAAATAATCATTTTCACAGACAACAACAAACTAACTTTTATATATGAAAATACACTTTTTTACAAACACATTTCACAAATCAAAAATTTACACCTATATAGTAAACTAATTATAAATCAGCGTTGAAATCTAGCCACAACACTGAACGCTGACACAAAACTATACTCATAATCAAAGTTTAGAATAAACCAAATCAAACCTAATCAAATCCAAACAATTACACTAAACACGTAAACATTTTTAAACAAGTAAAGAATTCACAATCTTCAATCATTCAGCCTCATCTTTAGTGTTATCACCACCTTTAATATCTCCCATAGATTGGTAATGAACATATAGGTTGTAGAAGGATCGGTACGGGAATTAATCTGTTGAATTTTCTTCGATCCACCCCTTCCACCCCTTTTATTTAAACATCTGAACTAATCATGCTTCAAAAGTTCTAATGTGATCAAAATTGTATTTCATTCTCTAATCTAGGTGATCAAAAAGGTACTTGAGATCTCCCACTGCATTCATAATACTCTGAAGTTCTCTTTCAATTTTCTTCAATTTCTTCTCTAAAGTAAGTGAACTTCCAACTGTTGGTGGCATTAATGGAGATGAAGCATGTGAAGAAGGATCTATAATAGCATTTAGTGCTTCATTTCCATTACCAATATATTGATCATCAATAGAAATCATGGACTCCCATGGTAGTAAAACTTTTTCCCAACTTTCATATGGCACTTGGGATTGACTCTAAAGCAAAAAAATTGTAGAATGATGCTCAAGTCCATAAATTGGCCCATTCATAATGATTCCCATCACAATTTTAAATTTAATTGAACATATATTAATAGATTTTTCCATTTAAATACAATAGTTTAAAATAACACTCTCCTTGGTGACTCTATTGATCTTCATAGTAGAGAGTAATTTTACACAAATAAAGATATGTCATTGCTTTGAAATTGGATTAAGTGATGAAGCAGAAAAACTTAGAAATCCTTCATCTCGTACTTCCTACATATCACTTCATCCATCAGAAAATTATAAATATCTTGCATTAAATCTTGCATAGGAATGAAATTTTCATAATGACAGATTGGAACATTTTATATCATATACAATTCATTAATCCTTGCAGGAGTAAAGGGTACAACCTTATCTTGTACAGAGACAACTCCTTGGGTAATTCCATGTAAATTTGCATAGAACTCCTTCACTACAGGTAAAATAACCACAACGATAGTGTAACACAGAACTTCCTATCGCCTTTGCAGAATGATCTTATCAACTGGAGCACTTAGATTGATCAACCTGTAATTAACAAATCCTCTTTCCTTGATCAATCTCTTCTTCGCAATAAATTTATTGTATAATATTTGCGCATCAAAACTAATAAACTTTCTTCTATTGAAAACTCTATACCTTGAAGTATTTCTGGAATTGGAAGCCATAGAATCCGAAAATAGAAAGTTTCTAGGCGTCCTAGAAAGTTTTTAAGACTTTAAAAACACCTCCCGGTGGTTATTATGGATCAAAAGCCCACCAAAGTCATCCAAAAGTTGCAGAAAGCGTCCAACCGCTCTCGGCGCAGCCGGTGCTCCTGATGGGCGATGCCTGCACTGAGATCCGCTTTCTTGGGCGTCGTTGGTGCCAGCTGCCAAATTTTTATGATTTTCATTTTTCGTTCAATTAAATTCCAACTTTTCTTCCAATACTAATATTTGACTTAATTTATAATAAATGCAATTGTGTAGGATTATTATCTACTAATACATAAGACACTTAACCAATGAAATAATAATACATAGACATATAAGTATGGGTTGCCTCCCAAAAAGTGTTTTGTTTAACATCGTCAGCCTGACATACTATTTGTTTAGTTGGGTTGACTTAACATTAAAACTTCTTTAAATTGAGGTATGTGACCCTCATGATAATATTTCAAACGATGCCCATTAACTATAAATATCTTTCTAGTGTTAGGATCTTTAATCACAACAGTTCCATAATTATAGACTTTGATTACCTTAAATGAACCTAACTATATGGATTTAAATTTTTCTGAAAACAATCTCAATCTTGTATTATATAATAGAACTTCTTGTCCAGGTTCAAATTTCTTCTTAATAATCTTCCGATCATGCCATATTTTCATTTTCTCTTTATAGATTTTTGCATTATCATATGTTTCATTTCTAATCTCCTCAAGTTCATTGAGTTGCAATAATCTTTTCTCACCAACAACTTTTAAATTAAAATTAAATTCCTTAATAGCCCAAAATATTTTATGCTCTAATTCTATAGGTAAGTAGCATGTTTTTCCAAATATTAGTTTGTATGGGGACATTCCTATATGAGTCTTATAAGCAGTTATATATGCCCAAAATGTTGTGTCAAGTTTAGCAGACCAATCCAATTTATAAGGATTTACAACCTTTTCTAAAATGTGTTTAATTTCACGATTTGATATCTCTGCTAGACCACTAGTCTGAGGATGATAAGCAATAGAGAATTTATGCATAATATCATATTTCTTAATTAATTTTTTGATTCTCTTATTCCTAAAATGAGATCCTCCATTACTAATAATTACTCTCGGCATTCCATATCTTTTAAAAATATTTTTAATTAAAATTTAAAAAACACTCCGAGCATCACATCTAGGTACAACAATAACTTCAATCCATTTGGACATATAATCATTGAGCATCACATTTAGGTACAACAACAGCTTCAATCCATTTGGACATATAATCAACAACAAGCTCTAAGCATCACATCTAGGTACAACAATAGCTTCAATCCATTTGGACATATAATCAACAACAAGTAACATAAATAGGTTTCCAAATGAAGGCATAAATGGTCCCATAAAATCTAATCTCCACACATCAAAAATTTTGACTTCAATGTGTAATTTAGAGGAATTTCATTTCTTCTAGAAATATTTCCTACACGTTGACACATATCGCATGTTTTAATATAATCACTAACATCATTAAAAATAGTAGGCGAATAAAATCCAGATTGTAAAATTTTATATGTAGTTCTATTTGTTTTGAAATGTCCTCCAAATTTAGAATCATGGCATCTTTCAAATATCTGTTGAGTTTCTTCATAAGGCACACATCTTCTAATAATTAGATCTTTACATTGTTTATACGCATATGGGTCATCCCAAAAATACTCTTTTGAATCATATATAAACTTCTTTTATTGTGGATTTTTTATATCAGGTGGTAGAATATCACTTACAATATAATTCACTATATCAGCATACCACGATACATTCATTTCATCAATACTATATAACTTTTCATCAAGGGAAATTTTGTAAAACTTTATTTACAAAATTAGTTAATATTTCTATTTCTATTCTTGACAAATGATCAGCTATTTGATTATCATTTCCCTTTCTATCAATCACAATAAAATCAAACTCTTGCAATAGANAATTTACCTTATGCTGCTGATATGGAGTATAAGTAGGGTGAATAGGGAACTGAACTAAATGGTCACGCCTCAGGTATCTCATTAAAGCATCATCATACTCAAATTTTTTCGAATTAGATCATCAGTGTGAGCATTTCTGGCCTCCATATTCTGCATTTTATGATCCATCCTCAAATATCTCCCTACTGAATCATCATCTGGTCCAACAACTCTCTGTTGTTAGCGTCACTTGAAGTAGGCTCACTAAAATTAGTGGTTCTATAAGAAGAAGGCATATCCCTCGCCTGTCTTCCAGATCTCCAATCAACATGGGAGTCATAAGTCTTGATGTTGGTAGGCCAAATCAGTCTCTAAGGCTCAATCCTCTCCTCATCAGGTTTGAAATCAACTCCTGCATGCTCACAAAGTGTGTAAATGAGAGCAGGGTGTGCCAATCCACTAAAGTCTCTCCCAGAGCAATATATCAAATGTTCATATAAATGATAGAGCCTACATTTATATCCATCACTTGGTGAATACAATAAGTTCAAGATGGCTCTATCCTTGGTCACTTCACTATGATGGTTTGTTGGAATCATCATCCCAGAAATAAAATAATGCCAGACCTTATCACTACATTTAACATAGAAAGGGGAAAGTTAACTTTAACTCCATTCATTATTTTCCAAGACCCTTTCTCACTAGTTAAAAAAGAAATAACTTCATCTAAGGCTTGACCAGTAGCAGAAAAAACAAACCAAATCAAACCTAACCAAATTCACACAATTACACTAAACACATAAAAATTTTTAAGCAAGTAGAGAATTCACAATCTTCAATCATTCAACCCCATCTTCACTGATTTCACCTCCTCTAATATCTCCCATAGATTGGTAATGAACATACAAGTTGTAGAAGGATCGGTACGAAAATTGATCTGTCAAATTTTCTTCGATCCACCCTTTTTCTTTAAACATCCGAACTAATCCTGCTTCAAAAGTTCCAGTGTGATCAAAATTCTCTTTCATTCTCCAATCTAAGTGATCAAAAAGGTACTTGAGATCTCCCACTGCATTCATAATACTTTGAATTTTTCTTTCAATTTTATTCAATTTCTTCTCTAAAGCCAGCAAACTTCCAACTGTTGTTGGCATTAATGGAGTTGAATCATGTGAAGAATAATCTATAATAGCATTTAGTGCTTCATTTCCATTACCAACATACTGATCATCAATAGGAATCATGGGCTCCCATGGTAGTAAAACTTTTTCCCAATTTTCATATGGCACTTGGGATTGACTACAAATCAGAAAAATTGTAGAAGGATGCCCAAGTCCATAAATTGGCCCACTCATAATGATTCCCATTACAAATTTAAATCTAATTAAACCTATATTAATAGGTTTCTCCATTTGAATACAATAGTTTAAAATAGAACTCTTTTTTGTAACTCTACTGATCTTCATAGTAGAGAGTAATTTGGTACAAATAAAGAAATGCCACTGCTTCAAAATTGAATTAAGTAATGAAGTAATAAAACTAATATATCCTTCATCTTGTACTTCCCACATATCACTTTCATCCGTCAGAAAATTATAAATATCTTGCATCAAATCTTGCGTAGGAATGAAATTTGCATAATGACAGATTGGAACATTTTCTATCATATACAATTCATTAATCCTTGTAGGAGTAAATGGTACAACCTTACCTCATACAAAGACAACACCTTGGGTAATTCCATGTAGATTTGCATAGAACTCCTTCACTATAGGTACAACAACCGCAGCGGAAGTGTAACACAGAACTTCCCATCGCCTTTGCAGAATAATCTTATCAACTGGAGCACTTCGATTGATCAACCCACGATTAAAAAAATCCTCTTTCCTTGATCAATCTCTTCTTCATAATAACTTTATCTTAAAATCTCTACACGTCGAAACTAATAAACTTTCTTCTATTGAAAACTCCATACCTTGAAGTATTTCTAGAATTGAAAGCCATGAAATCCAAAAATAGAAAATTTCTAAGCATTCTAAGCAGTTTTTAGGACTTTAAAAACACCTCCTGGAGGTTATTATGGAGTGAAATATTGCCAAAGTCTGTGAAAAGTCACAGGAACCATCCAACTGCTCTCGGCGCCGCTGGCGCTCCCGATGGGCGTTACCGGTGCTGAGATCCATTTTTTTGGGCGTCATCGATGCCAGTGGCCAAATTTTTGTGATTTTAATTTTTCATTGAATTAGATTCCAACATTTCTTCCAATGCCAATATTGAACTTAATTTATAATAGATGCAATTGTGTAGGATTATTATCTACTAATATATAAGAAACTTAAGAAACTTAATAGTAATACATAAACATATAAATATGGGTTGTCTCCCACAAAGTGCTTGGTTTAACATCGTCAGCCCGACATATTATTTGTTTAGCTGGGTTGACTTAACATTAAAACTTCTTTAAATTGAGGCATGTGTCCTTCATAATAGTGTTTCAAATGATGCCCATTAACTTTAAATATCTTTCCAGTGTTAGGATCTTGTTCCATAATGATAGACTTTAATTACTTTAAATGGTCATAACCATTTAGATTTTAGTTTTCCTAGAAACAATCTCAATCATGTATTATGTAATAGAACTTCTTGTCCAAGTTCAAATTTCTTCTGAATAATCTTCCGATCATGCCATATTTTCATTTTCTCTTTATAGTTTTTTGCCTTATCATATGCTTTAGTTCTAATCTCCTCAAGTTCATTGAGTTGCAATAATCTTTTCTCACCAGCATCTTTTAGATTAAAATTAAATTTTTTAATACACAAAATGCTTTATGCTCCAATTCTACTAGTAAGTGACATGTTTTTCCAAAAATAAGTTTGTAAAAAATGCTTTATGCTCGAATTCTACAGGTAAGTGGCATGTTTTTCCAAATATCAATCTGTATGGTAACATTGCTATAGGAGTCTTATAAGCAGTTCTATATGCCCATAATGCAGTATCAGGTCTAGCAGACCAATCCAATTTATAAGGATTTACAACTTTTTCTAAAATGTGTTTAATTTCATGATTTGATATTTCTGCTAGACCACTAGTCTTAGGATGATAAGAAGTAGAGATCTATGCATAATATCATATTTCTTAATTAATTTTTCGATTCTCTTATTCTCGAAATGAGATCCTCCATCAATAATAATTACTCTCGGCATTTCATATATTATAAAAATGTTTTTAATTAAAAATTTTGAAACACTCCGAGCATCACATCTAAGTACAACAATAGCTTCAATCCATTTGGACATATAATCAACAACAAGTAATATATATAAGTTTCCAAATAGCATAAATGGTCCCATAAAATATAATCCCCAAACATAAAAAATTTTAACTTCAAATGTGTAATTTAGAGGCATTTCATTTCTTCTAGATATATTTCCCACACATTGCCAATAAAATCCAGCTTGTAAAATTTTATATGCATTTCTATTTGTTCCGAAATATCCTCCAAATTCAGAATCATGGCATCTTTCAATTATCTGTTGAGTTGCTTCATAAGGCACACATCATCTAATAATTAGATCTTTACCTTGTTTATATAAATATGGGTTATCCCAAAATAGTCTTTTGAATCATATATAAACTTCTTTAATTGTGGATTTTTTATATCAGATGGTAAAATATCACTTATAATATAATTTACTATATCAACATACCACGGTACATCCATTTCATCAATACTGTATAATTGTTCATCAGGGAAATTCTCTAAAATTTCATTTGCAACATTAGTTAATATTTCTATTTTTATTGTAGACAAATGATCAGCTATTTGATTATCATTTCCCTTTCTATCAATCACAGTAAAATCAAATTCTTGCAATAGAAGTATCCATCTAATTATTCTTAGTTTAGTATCCTTCTTTTGCGTTAAATATTTAATAGCAGAAAGATCTGTATGCACTATACATTTAGTTTTTATTAAATAAGATCTAAATTTATCAAAGCATAAACAATAGCTAATAACTCTCTTTCAGTAGTAGTATAATTAATTTGAGCTTCATTTAGAGTTTTCTAGAATAATATATAACTTTAAAAACTTTATCGTGCTTTTGTCCTAATACAGCCCTAATAACATAAACACTAGCATCACATATTATTTCAAATGGTTTCCCCAGTTAGGTGTTACTATTATAGCTGCAGTGACTAATTTTTTCTTTAATAATTCAAATGCTTTTATACATTCTTCATTAAAATCAAATTTTTTATCTTTTTTCTAAAAGTTGGCATAGAGGCTTCGTTATTTTTGAAAATTTTTTTATGTAGCACCTGTAAAAACCAGCATGTCCTAGATAACTTTTCACCCCTTTAACACTAGTAGGCGGTGGTAATTTTTCTATAACTTGGATTTTTGCAGGATCTACCTCCATGCCTTATTCAAAAATTTTATGCCCAAGTACAATACCTCCTGCAACCATAAATTGACATTTTTCCTAGTTTAATACTAAATTGACCTTTTCACATACTTTGAGAACTTTTTCTACATTATTAAAGCATAACTCAAACAAAGTCCCAAATATAGAAAAATCATCCATAAACACTTCCATTCCATGTTCTATAAAATTACTAAAAATTGATATCATATATTTTTGAAATGTTGCAGGTGCATTGCATAGTCCAAAAGGAATTCTACGAAAAGTAAATGTTCCATATGGGCTTGTAAATGTTATTTTCTCTTGATCCTCTGGAGCAATTGGAATTTGGTGATAACCCATATATCCATCTAAAAAGCAATAATACTTATTCCTAAACTACCCAATATTTGGTCTAGAAAGGGTAAAAGAAAGTGATCTTTTCTGGTGGCCATATTTAATTTTCTATAGTCAATGCAAATTCACCAACCAGTTAATTGTCTTACTGGTATTAATTCATTTTTCTCATTTTCTTCAACAGTCACTCCTCTTTTCTTCGGGACACAATGAATTGAGCTTACCCAAGTACTATCTAAAATAGGATATATAATTCCAGCATCTAACCATTTTAAAATCTCTTTTTTAACTACTTCTTTCATTATTGAATTTAATCTTCTTTGAGGATCAGCTTTATGTTCATATTGCTCATCTAATAAAATTCTGTGCATACAAATTGAGGGAATAATTCCTTTAATATCTGCTAAAGTCCATCTAAAAGCCTTTCTATAATTTTTCAACATTTTTATTAACTTTTGTTCTTGAATTTTAGTTAACTCAGAAGATATAATAACCGGCAATGTAGATGACTCTCCTAAAAATACATACTTTAAATGGGCAGGTAATATCTTTAATTCAAGTTCAAGTGGTTTAATATATGAAGGAATAAGATTTTTACTATCATTTTTAAGTAGGTCTGACTTTTCCAATTTGCTCTGAATATAATCCAAATATTCTTCTTTAATTTCATCTTCATTCTAAAAAAATTCTCCTTGCTTAAATTTATCTTTGAATTCTTTCTTAAATTGTTCATTACTTAATAATCAACTACTTCCATCCTGAAACATTCATTATCTTTTTTGTATTGCAGGATATTTCATAGGATTATTGCTATATTAAATTTTACTTCTTGATCATTAACTCTCATTAATAATTCCCCATTTTGTACATCTATTACATCTCTTCCTGTTGCAAGAAATGGTCTCCCTAAAATAATAGGAATCTCTTTTCTCTCTTCATATCTAATACTATAAAGTCTACAGGAAAAAATAAATTTATCCACTTTTACTGATACATCCTCTATAACTCCTTTTGGATAAGTTATTAATCGGTCAACTAACTGAAGAGTTAAATTAGTAGGGGAAATTTCTCCCAAATTTAAATGTTTAAAATTTGATAAGGGCATAAGATTGATACTCACTCCTAAATCACATAAAGCTTTTCCATAAAACTTTTCTCCAATTACACAAGATATAGTAAAACTTCCAGGATTTTTTAATTTTTCACGAAGCTTTTTTCTGAATAATAACACTACACTCTTCACTGAGTGCAACAGTTTCATGATCTGTAAACTTCCTTTTCTTATTTAGTACATCCTTCATAAATTTTGCATAACTTGACATTTGTTCCAAAGTTGTTCCAAAGATTCAATAAAAGAAATAATTATTGTTAACTTCTTAAGAATTTCCAAAAATTTTGTAATTTTTTTATCTTTATTCTTCTGCTTCAGTCTTTGAGGAAATGGAGGTAATGGTTTTTCTAAAGGAACCTGTGTTTGTTCATTTTCCTGTTGATCATTTTCCATTTCTTCTTTCTCTTCATCAACTTCAATTTCTCTTTAGATTCTTCTTTCAATTTATTTTCCACTTTGTAATTGAATAGCTTTAATTTACTCTCTATTTTGATCTTTTGGATTAACTTCTACAGTACTCGGAAGAATTCCAGAAGGTCTATTATTAAGTGCAGTAGCAATATGTCCTAATTGATTTTCAATATTTCTAATAGCAGCCCCTTGATTCTGTAATTGATTTCCCATATTCAACATCACTTCTTCCATCGTCAACTTCTTTTCCTTAACTTGTGGGTTAGGGTTGGAGTTAAATCTGGAGGATAATAAGGTCGAAAATTAGGATTTCTTTGATTATTCAGATTGCAGATGGATTCACCGAATTATTATAATTATTACAACTAAAATTAGGGTGATTTTTCTATCCAGGGTTTAAATAGTTAGAATAAGGAACGCTATTTTAATTATTTATAGCGTTTAAGGTTTCATAAGATGATTGAGTATCAATAATATGTCATAGTGAATTTTCCTCTAATACTGGGGGTATTTGAGAATAGTTCACTCCTATTTGATCAATATTTTAGAAATAACAGCAATTTGAGATGCTAAAATAGACATGGCATCAGAATTATGAATACTGGCTACTTTCTTAGGATTTACCCTTTCAGAGGGCCATTGCAAATTGTTAGTAGTCATTTCTTCAATTAAAGAATATGCTTCATCAAAAGGTTTTGACATTAATGATCCGCTTGCACCAGCATCTTTAATAGATCTTAATGATCCTACTAATCCATTGTAAAAGTTTAAATTATTAACTAATCCGGTAAAGCATGGTGTGGACATTTTCTAAGAAGATCCTTAAATCTTTCTCAGACTTTATATATCGATTCCCCTTTAAACTAACAAAAAAGATGTAATATCATTTCTAGGCTTAGTAGTTTTCGAGGGTGGAAAATATTTAGCCAAGAATTTTTGTGATAGTTCTCCCCAAAAATTTTTTAGGGTGGAAAATATTTAGCCAAGAATTTTTGTGATAGTTCTCCCCAAGTTCTAATAATCCAGGTGCTAATGAATTTAACTAGCCTTGGCTTTATCCTTTAATGAAAAAGGAAAAGTCTAAGCATAACAACATCATTAGACACTCCGTCATATTTAAATGTAGCATAAATTTAAAAAAAACTAGCAAAATGTAAGTTAGGATCTTCAGTAGGTGATCCTCCAAACTGATTTTTTTTTACCATTTAGATAATAGTAGGCTTAAACTCAAACGAATTAGCAGCAACATCAGGATTTTGTATAGTTAAATGAAGTTCATCTGCTATCGTATTCGCATAATCTTTTAAAGGTCTTTGTCGATCCTCATTTATTGGATTTTCTATATTATTTGTCATTTCTTTCAAATTCTTAATATGTTTTTGTTGTTTTTGAATCTTTCTAATAGTGCGTTCTAATTCTGAATCGTAAGGTACTAAACCTTCAGATCCTATATTTCACATAAACAAGTAAAGTAAGCAAAGTAAAATTCTTTAAAAATAAACTCATAAATAAATTTCTTTTTTTTATTTTTGATTATATATATATATATATATATATATATATANTCCTCAATAGCATAATCACTAGCATCGTGTATTATTTCAAATGGTTTTTCCCAATCATGTGGTACTATTATAGGTGCAGTGACTAACTTTTTCTTTAATAATTCAAATACTTTTATGCATTCTTCATTAAAATCAAATTTCGTATCTTTTTCTAAAAGTTGGCATAGAGGCTTAGTTATTTTGGAAAAATTTTTTATGTAGTGCCTGTAAAAACCAGCATGTCCTAGAAAACTTCTCACCCCTTTAACATTAGTAGGCGGTGGTAATTTTTCTATAACTTAGATTTTTGTAGGATCTACCTCCATGCCTTTTTCAGAAATTTTATGCCCAAATACAATACCTCCTGCAACCATAAATTAACATTTTTTTCAATTTAATACTAAATTGTCTTTTTCACATACTTCCAGAACTTTTTCTAAATTATTAAGACATAATTCAAACAAATTTTCAAATACAGAAAAATCGTCCATAAACACTTCCATTCCATGTTCTATAAAATTGCTAAAAATTGACATCATACTTCTTTGAAATGTTGCAGGTGCATTGCATAGTCTAAAAGACATTCTACGAAAAGTAAATGTTCCATAGGTGCTTGTAAATGTTGTTTTCTCTTGATCCTCTAGAGCAATTGGAAATTAGTGATAACCGGTATATCCATCTAAAAAGCAATAATACTTATTCTCAGCCAATCTATCCAACATTTGGTCTAGAAAGGGTAAATGAATGTGATTTTTTCTGGTTGTCATATTTAATTTTCTATAATCAATGCAAATTTGCCAACCAGTTACTTGTCTTATTGTTATTAATTCATTTTTCTCATTTTCTTCAACAGTCGCTCCTTTTTTTGGTACACAGTGAATTGGGCTTACCCAAGCACTATCTGAAATAGGATATATAATTCCAGCATATAACCATTTTAAAATCTCTTTTTTAACAACTTCTTTCATTATTGGGTTTAATCTTCTCTAAAGCATCTAATAAAATTATGTGCATACAAATTGAAGGACTAATTTCTTTAATATCTGCTAAAGTCCATCCAAAAGCCTTTTTATATCTTTTTTAACATTTCTATCAACTTTTGTTCCTAAATCTCAATTTAATCAGATGACTTTCCTAAAAATACATACTTTAAATGGGTAGGTAATATCTTGAATTCAAGTTCAGGTGGTTTAATACTTGAAGGAGTAAGATTTTTACTATCATTTTCCATCAAGTCTAACGTTTCAAATTTGCCCTGAATATAATCCAAATCTTCTTCTTTAATTTTATCTTCATTCTAAAAAATTTCTCCCTGCTTAAATTTATCTTTGAATTCTTTCTTAAATTGTTCATTACTTAGATAATCGGCTACTTTCATCCTGAAACATTCATTATCTTTTTCTATTGTATGATATTTCATAGCTTTGGCTCTATTAAATTTCACTTCTTGATCATTAACTCTCATTATTAATTCTCATTTTTGTACATCTATTGCAGCTCTTCCTGTTGTAAGAAATGGTCTCCCTAAAATAATAAAAATTTCTTTATCTTCCTCCATATCCAATACTATAAAGTCTACAGGGAAAATAAATTTATCTACTTTTACTAGTACATCCTCTATAACTTATTTTGGATAAGTTATTGATCAGTCAGCTAACTGAAGAGTTCCAGTAGTAGGGGGAATTTCTCCCAAATCTAAATGTTTAAAAATTTATAAGGGCATATGATTGATACTCGCTCCTAAATCACAAAGCTTTTTCATAAAACTTTTCACCAATTGCACATGGTATATTAAAACTACCAGGATTTTTTAGTTTTTGAGGAAGCTTTTTTTGAATAATAGCACTACACTCTTTACCAGTGCAACGACCTCATGATCTGTAAACTTCCTTTTCTTATTTAGTAAATCTTTCATAAATTTCACATAACTTGGCATTTGTTCCAAAGCTTAAATAAAAGGAATATTTATTGTTAACTTCTTAAGGATTTCTAAAAATTTTGTAAATTGTTTTTCTTTATTCTTCTGTTTAAGTCTTTGAGGAAACGGAGGTGATGGTTTTTCAAAAGGAACCTGTGTTTGTTCATTTTCCTGTCGATTATTTTCCATTTCTTCCTTCTCTTCATTAACTTCTATTTCTCTTTAGATCCTTATTTCTATTTCTTTTCCACTTCGTAATTTAATAGCTTTAATTTGCTCTTTATTTTGATCTTTTGGATTAACTTCCACAGTACTCGGAAGAATTCCAGAAGGTTTGTTACTAAGTGTAGTAGCAATATGTCCTAATTGATTTTCAATATTTCTAATAGCAGCCCCTTGATTCTGTATTTGATTTCTCATAATCAACATCACTTCTTCCATCTTCAAATTCTTTTCCTTAACTTGTGGGTTAGGATTGGAGTTAAATCCTGGAGGATATTAAGGTCGAAAATTAGGATTTCCTTGATTGTTCAGATTTCGAGATGGATTCACCGAATTATTATAATTATTCCAACTAAAATTAGGGCAATTTTTCTATCCATGGTTAAAATTAGTTAGAATATGGATTGTTATTTCAATTCTTTATAGAATTTAAGGTTTCATAAGATGGTTGAGTATCAATAATTTGTCCTAGTGAATTTTCCTC
The DNA here is from genome assembly GCA_002079205.1 of Phalaenopsis hybrid cultivar. NCBI lineage: Eukaryota > Viridiplantae > Streptophyta > Magnoliopsida > Asparagales > Orchidaceae > Phalaenopsis > Phalaenopsis hybrid cultivar. The sequence goes on from JXCR01139155.1 coordinate 68,403, forward strand.
TAATATTGGAGGTATTTGAAAATATTTCACTAGTGTTTGATCAATCTTTTTAGAAATAGCAGAAATTTGAGAGTCAAAATAGACATTGCATCATATTCATGAATACTGGTTACTCTCTTAGGATTTACCCTTTCAGAGGGCCATTGAAAATTATTAGTAGTCATTTCTTCAATTAAAGAGTATGCTTCATCAAAAAATTTTGACATTAATGATCTCCCCCCCCCCGCAACAGCATCTATAATAGATCTTCATCATCTTATTAATCTATTATAAAAGGTTTGAATTATTAACTAATCTGGTAAAGCATGGTGTGGGCATTTTTTAAGAAGATCCTTAAATCTTTCTCAGGCTTCATATAATGATTCCCCTTCAAACTGACAAAAATATGTAATATCATTTCTAAGATTAGCGATTTTTGAGGGTAGAAAATAATTAGCCATGAATTTTTGTGATAGTTCTCCCCAAGTTCTAATAGATCTAGGTGCTAATGAATTTAACCAATACTTGGCTTTATCCCTTAATGAAAAAGGAAAAAGTCTAAGTCTAACAGTATCATTAGGCACTTCATCATATTTAAATGTAACATAAATTTCAAGAAATTTTGCAAGATGTAAGTTAGGATCTTCAGTAGGTGATCCTCCAAACTAATTATTTTATACCATTTGGATAATAGCAAGTTTAAGCTCAAATGAATTAACAGCAACATCAGGATTTTGAATAGTTAAATGAAGTTCATCTGCTGTCAGATTCACATAACCTTTTAAAGGTCTTTATCGATTCTCATTTATTGGATTTTCTATAATATTCACAATTTCTTTCAAATTATTAATTTCACTTTGTTGTTTTCAAATTTTCTAATAGTACGTTCTAATTATGAATCGTAAGGTACCAAACCTTCAGTTCCATTATTTCACATAAACAAATAAAGTAAGCTATGTAAAATTCTTTAAAAATACAATCTTAATTAAATTTCTTTTTAGATTTTTTTTTGTTTTTATTATTTTTATATATTTGTATAATATATATATATATATATATATATATATATATATATATATATATATATATATATATATATATNGAAGTCCAAAATATCGATCCCACGGGGAATGTGTAAATTAGTAATGATAAATTTTATCAGGAAATTTACAGAAAATAAAATGAAATCACTGTCACTAATTTCAAATGTTGAGATATTAACCAAACTAAATTACTTAACTATTAGCAAAACTGAAATGCAAATTTTTAATAATAATTACTAATCTACTAACTATGTTTATGTAATGAAGGTTTCTTATGTGAAAAATCATCATTCCCACTACAATAAAATTCTGTAAAATAAGATGAGATAAATGTTTATAATATGTATTGTGCCAAATCAGAGCAATTTTAATTCTTTACACTGATACAGTGTATATAAAATCATTTGTTAATCTTAAGTTTAGTCCCTACATTTGTGACTAGGCTAGGAGGATACTGACTCCCACTCCAGAGCTCCCACTTCTCTTCATTTAAAGGCTAACTCTAGCTTTAGTTTTTAAACACTAAGAGTAAATTAGGGATTTTAGTATGTCACCCTAAAGATTCTCCAATTCTACACCCAACAAAGAATATTTTCTTATTTATTTGCACTTAATTTCATGAACAAATTTCTCCTTCATGAAATCAAATGTGATCCTCACTTTGTTGTAAAACGCATACTCCATTTCCCAGATCATATGTTTCACAACATATTTTAACAAATCAATTGACCAAATTGAAAAGTAAATTAAGTTCGGAGTTGAAAAATCATCATAATTTATTTTATATTTTAATTATGGCACATTCATATTATCTCTTCATTTCTCCAGATCTCAGAGTAGGGGGAAAGATAAAGGAAAATACTCACACTTCATGAGAAAAATACGACAAAACATAAATTTCATATATAAAAGAAAGTTCATACAAAACTAAATAAACAGACAAACTTATCTGAAACTCTTTCTCAAAGCAAATCCATTGTAGCCTTTCCTTAGAAATGCAAGAAGAACTTTCCCACTTTTCTCCTTCTCCAACACTTTTATAGAAAGTTTCACACTAAATCTCACCACAAAAACTCTAAACTAGGTAAGCAAAATTACTAATTGACTCCAATATGTGGTAGAATGAAGATGGATTATGGAAATGTAGCGTGGTGCAATGTTGTTGAGCAAAAAATGAATGTAGAGGAGCCCCTTTTCTGATGAAATTCGGCCCCAAATAAAGCCCAAGTTTGGTTCTCTAAGAGGTGCCTCCAAAAACTCTTCAAAAATCGTTCAAATACATCGAACCTTCTAGAAACGGAGTCTGAACCGCCTTTGGCGCCATCGGCACTGAGTAAAAATCCTCCAGCTTTCGGTTGTTCTGCTCCGTCGGCGCTGACCTTGGCACTATTGGCACTGAGTATTTCCTCAAAAACATTATTTTAACTCCAAATTTCATCATTTTTGTTTCAAGTCCTAAAAATCAACAATCTGCAAGAAAACATTGAAATATCTTCTATTAAAGTGCAATATCACTAAAAATATGCATAAAATATGGGTCTAAAAATGCATATATTTTCAGTGTATGAATTTGCTTGGGAAGGAGTGTAAGATGAGTTGTGTTCTTTTCTTTCTTTATTTTGTAAAATTATTTTTATATATGAAATCTGTGTTTTGTCGTATCATTCTCATGAATTCTGATTAGCCTTATTTATCCTTCTTTTAATCTGAGATATGGTTTTGTGAAGAATAAAATCTATTTTATACGATTTTTAATGTTAATAATTTTTTATGATTTGAACTCTGATCTTCATTTACTTTTTGATTTGGACAATTGAAAGGTTAAAATGTGTTAAGAAACATATGATCCAAAAGGACTATGATTTCTACAACATAGTGAGAATTACATTGGATCCCTTGGGAAAGGATGTCATCCTTGGGGTTGAATACAAATAAATAGAGAAATATACTTTGTTGGATACAAAATTGGAGATTTTAACGTGATAGATTAAAATCTCCAATTTGGTACAGTTGATTGGAAACTAATGCGAGATTGTTAGCCCTTAGGAGAGGGAGTAGTGGGAGCTTTGGAGTAGCAGCCAGTATCGTCCCAACCTAACCAAATAATTAAGGACCAAACTTTGGATTAGTCAATATTTTTTATGCACTTGAAAGAGGGTAAAGAATAAGATTGCTCCTATTTGGCACACAATAAATTTTATATAGTTTCAAATTATTTTAATTTTTTCACATTCCATATACTCATCGTAAAGGGAAAGGATGTTTTTTTAAATTTGAACTCTTTGTCACAAAACTTTGTTTAGTATTTATAATTTTAACTTTGAAGTTTAGAAATTAGTTTATAAAATTTAGTTCTTTTAGTTACATTTCTGTTGGCATTCATTAAATCCATTTTAACTTGTCTTTCTTACTTTAATTTTTATAGTTTGAATATTGTGATTTATATTATTATCATAAGAATTTTCATCTTTCAACTAAAAATTGATAGTAGTAGCATAGAATTAGCCTAAGAGATTTTTTACTGCGCTTCTCTATGTGATCGATACTGAGGTTTTTAAAGAAACCCCTATATTACTTGAAGCGATACGTGCACTTGCATAGAACTCATAGTGTGTGAACTATTTTATATTTTTTAGATAACATTTTGATTTTGCACATTAAATACTTAACATAAATTGGGTCATGATTTTGATCATGCAAGCTAAATTACTGTATAAGTTTGGGATGGGACAAGTTTTTGGCAATATTATCGAGGGTTTAAATTGACATAAAATACACAGAAAAATATCACACACCAGGGGCGCATCAACAAGTGCTATAGGCTTCATCCAAATATCAAAAAAGAATCTCCCAGTCCACATTGATGTCTTGGATGAGAAATACAAGATTAACATGCCAAAGGGGCTAGAAGAAACTAATGAAAATCTTAAAGACCTCTAGATGAGGAGGAAGGAACAACAGAGTTGTGGCTGAGTAAATCCAAATGCTAAAGATAGAGGGGTGTAGAAATAATGATGTTGGAGAAACACAAGTTTTACAACTAATTGAGGAAACAGGTAGAAGTGACATGGGGTGTTTGCATTCTGAGGAGAAAGGGACAAATGTTGAAACTCAGGTTTCCTGTGTGAATGCTACTGATCAAGACATAACACAAGTAGGTTTTTCAAATCAAAATGATAATCAAACTGATATTCAACTTGATGAACACATTATAGCTGAAATGGGGTAGGCTTTAGAAGAGTAATGGAATGTCCAAGAAGCAAGGAAAAGAAGAAAGGTTTACTGGAACTTAGAAACCTGCATGATGATAACTTCATAGTGATAGGAGGCAGCACTTACAATCTGAACGTTCACTTCCTATCTAGGCTCACTAGGGGGGGGTGAAGGATTCTCTACTCCTTTGTTGGAATATTAGGGGAATCACGTGTCCTACTTCCCTTAATAAACTCTTACAACCCCATAGGATACATAAACTATGGTGCTTTGTTGTCTTTTAACCTATGATATCTAAAAATAACAAAAGAATCACTAAGAAATTTTTTTGGATTTCAACACTTAGCTCACATAAGCAATACGATTTGGCTCTTTCGTATAAAGGAGGTCACATGGGCAGTGCTGGTGGGTTATCTTCAATTTGTTCATATTGAATTTAAGATTGAAGATATGAGAAACTGGGCAACAGTTTCTTATGTTGGTGCACCAATCAGGATAAGATGGACCTTTGGAGGGAGAAGAAAATTATCAGTGAAAATATGATTATTAGTTGGGTAGTTGGAGGAGACTTAGAGAACATCTCTTCCCCTACTGAAATAAGGGGGCAGAACACCTAACCTCAAAAACATGACAATATTCAGTGACAACATCAAGGAGACTAATCTATATGATTTGGGATATCAATGCTCACCCTTCACACGAAGGAGAGGGAAATTATGGGAGAGGCTAGATAGATTTCTTGTGAACCACAATTGGATGCAAAACTCTCTACACAATAGTTAGCCATCTTCCAATGTCTGGATCTGATCACAAACCCAATTTACTAACCATCTCAAGTTCCCAACTTGCCATAGAACCAACCTTTAGATATTTAAATGTGTGGTCTACTCACCTTGATTTGCAGAATTTAGTATTCAATGATTGACAAGGGGGGGTTGAAGATAGTAATCCTTGGCATAGACTTTGGTTGCCACAAAAAAAAGTGTGTAAATGTGTAAAACAGTGGAATTTGAATAGTTTTGGTAATGTATTCCTCAAAGTAAAGCGGACTGAGAATGAAGTGAAGAGGTAGGAATGTGACTTTGAAAATGGACAAGCTGAAGAGTTTGTTTTACATCCAGACAAATTTTCTAGATAATATTTTGAAAACTGTATTATTCAAATATATTTATTATTTTTGAAATACTAACTTCTATACAACAAATTTTCTCTTGCAATTTAAATGCAACAGTCAGTTAAAAGCATTTTTAAATAAGCAGCCGCACTTATATGCTGCCCCAAACGGGCCTAATTGGCCCGAATAATACCCACTTGCATGCTCGACTGGCCTTATGTCGCAGGCGACTCCATTCCATACCACAGGAACGAGAAACACCCGGATAAGTGAAAGTCTGGGAGGGCGGGAAAGAGAGAAACTTGCAGAGAAAGAGAGAGCCTGGAGGTGAGACGAGCTCGAGGAAGAGGAGTTACTAATGGCTATGGAGTCTCTGATCAGAGTGCCTCCGCTAACCACTGCCGGTAAAAGTGGCGCGGATGGTCTCCTGAGTTCTTGGGCTTCGCCGTTTCGGAGAAGCCGCGTCAGCTTCCGGAAGAGGCAGCTGATGACGGTGGAAGCGAAAGGAAAGAGAGGAGCCATGGCTGCACGCCAGTTTCAGCGCGCTCCTCCTCCCCCTCTTCCTAAGATCGAAGACGATGGCAACCCCAAATTCGTCATCTTCATCCGAACCGCTAATGTCCGTATTCCGAACGTCTCTTTCCTCTTTTGCTGCCTCTTCTTTATTTTTTTCCTCGAATTAAGTGGAAGAATTTATTGGCAGAATACTAATTCCATGCAGAGAAGAGTGAAGCGAAAATTACTAGTTGGTGGAAAAGAATGGAAATTGTATTACAGCTTGACTAGAAATTTATAATTTACAGTTTTGAAGATGGTTTGAACTTCATCATCTTGCTTGCGCGCGTCTGTGCACTTCTATAAGACTCGGATTTTAAGGTTATTCTCCTATTAAGGAATCACTCCAATACAATAAAAAATTAAATTAGTTAGTCTTCAGGAAAGTTGAGGTCAAGTTTACCATTGTTAGGTTTTGATTGAAATATCAATAATTTTTATGATTATATCATTCCTGAAAATATATAATTGCATTCTGATTTTGTACGTAGAGAATGATCAACCTTGTGTCTTCACTTCATTCTCCCATTTTCAAACCTAAAATTGTTTATTTCCATATAATGTAGGATGTAAGATGCACAAATAGTATGTCATTGCATGAGTATTTTTTGTTATCTTGTTATCATAGTCTAGTTAAAAGGTATCCTTATTCAGCATGGAGATCTACTTTGGCATTAAATTTAAATGCTGCTATATTAGTTTTATGTTAATTTCATTTGTTCGTACTAGAAAGCCTCACAATTCTTGTTAACTTTATCAATAGGAGTTGTCATCATAATGATCAACATCATATCACCATGATGGAAATACTAATGATCAACATCATATCACCATGATGGACATCCTCATGATCATTGAGATCCTAAACATCAATAGTACTTGCATTTAGGGATTTAAGTAGGCCAAGCTGACTCGTGAGTGTTTCGGCCTCTACTTGATAAGTTGCTCATTAGTTGAGCTCGATTAGCTAACAAGCCAAGCTCAAGTCAGCCCTGACTCGACTGGTTGGCTCGTGAGCCGACTTTTTTAAGAAAATATTATCATAAGATATACTCAAAATGAATTAAATTTCAGGTCTCTATTTTTAATTATTAAAAATATATAAATTTATATTTACATTAAGAGATTTCTTATTTTTTATCTTCTAATTGATCATTTTTTTATAACATTAGTTTAAATTAATATTTTTTTTCTCTCTTTTATAAAAACAAGCCGGCTCATGATGCTACACTAACTCATAGACTTATGCTTAAGCTCGAGGTAGAACTTGATTAATTATTCAAGTTCAAGCCAATGGTGGCTTGAGCATGCTTAATTCAACTTTTTCACACTTAATGCTAAAGTATGGGTGAAGATGTGTCTAGATTTTCCTGCAATTAGGTTGACTAAATATTGAAATGTTAAGATATAACTTGGTTGAAAACAATTTTCCACAACTAAAATACAATGAAAAAAAAGGAGAAAAGGAGAAAACTAGAATCAAAAGAGATACCGATATTCATGTCGTTCAACTTTAACCAAGTCTGCACTCACCGAGAGGAGAAAGGATCTAATATAATAACAGAAGAAGTTGTATGTGCAGTGTACAAAATCGAAGAGTCACACAACCTTTTCTCGAATCTCAAGTACACCCATATTACAAATAATGTAGAAACTTCGCAATTATTCTTACAGATTAACTCACATGAAGGCTCCTTCGAATCTGCATCAATGGAATCTACAATATCCTCCTATGAAACCTTAGCTGCTAATAGTTAATATCAATGAGGAACAATAACCAGTTCCAAGATAATATTAAACCTCAAACCTAAAAGGGTAAGTCATAGAATTCTATGATTGGCTTGAGAAACAACCTAATTCGAGCACCTTTTCTTGAATTCATTCAAAACCTCTGCAACCTCATTAAAAAAGAAGTTTCTGATTCTCAAGATTAATGAACCCTACATGCATGTTGATCAATGCATTTTTCATTTTTCATTGCACAACTTAGACGGATCCAGCAAATCCTAATCCCTTAATGGATTCTCTATTATTCATATTTAGATAGTTTTCTTATGAAACTACTTTGCTAACTGAGTTATGTTTAACGATATGATTCATAATCACCATGTTATTTCAAGTCTAGATAATTTTCATGGTTTTGATTTAGTCTTAACATATTGAAAATTTTTACCTTGGCTTGGCATAGATAATGTCGTTTCAGAAATTCACTTTTCCATCTGTGATAAACTGTTCTTTATGCTGGCCATCCATGCATCCACACTCACGTTCTTTCTATCGTTGTTTTGTTTAGATGGGTTTTCCTATAAGAAATTCAACTTTAGATTGGTGAGGAAGTTCAGTGTTTCTGTTTTAGTAATAGAAATTGTTCTAATGGAGAATAAAAAATATTGGAGAATTTCAAATTCTATTCTTTTTTCTGTTAATTCATGTAATTACATCTCTTTGTGAGCAATCATTGCAAGTTTTGGGTAGATTAAACTATTTTTTGGTGTTGTTTATTATTCAACCATTTAAAGTTATGCCACTTATTCACTTCAATTATAACATAACCTTGAAATCTTAATAATGATGGCATATCGTTTCTCTTTACTGCAGTTGGCCATATTTTTTCTATTTTCTACATGAATTATATGATAAAAATATATTTTGAATTATGAAGTATCAAGAGTTTCATGATTATCTGTTATTTGAAGCAGATCTTTTAGACATACATGCTTCTAATTCTTGTATCTTGTCCTTGTCATGGTTATCTATTTGGCTTTCTTCATTTGACGTGTTCATCAATTTGGTGGATTTATAGGTCTATCTGTGGTACCCACTAAGCCTAATAACTGGTGGAACTACAGCAAAAATCATGGTTGCAGCCAAAGATAACTTTCTTGGAAAGCACATTTACAAAGATACCTTAGCCAGAAACCTTGCAGCTGTTATCTACAGAGTAATTTTCTTAAATATCACTCGTTCTTGCTTTTATAATGAAATAGTTGAATGCTAGATGTGCAATGCAAACACTCTTCATTTTTTTGACCAAGCTGGTGTATCAGTACTTCTCTTGGCTCTCAGAGATATTAAGTGACAATAATGAAATCTGAATTTTATTTTCNATTCTACTAAAAAATAGAAACAAAATTAACAAAGGAAAGTAGCAAGTGGATAAATCTTACGTTTCTTCAAGTGAGATGAGACTCGTGCCTCTGTGATTTAGAAATCATGGTGATTGTGATATTCTTAGACTTCCCCTACGCGGTAATTGTCAATTGGGATAAAAAGTTCTTCTTATGCCTATGCCTTGGTTAAAAGAAGACTAGAACCCATGAAGTTAAATTTCCTTAATCTCAATGACATTCCACATGATTATTCAGATCCCCTTTTTAGGTTGCAAAATCCTGATTGAATACGTCTATTCTTAACTGGATTTTGTGGTTAACAAT
>JXCR01139159.1:11586-53977 GCA_002079205.1 Phalaenopsis hybrid cultivar
TTAACCTAATCAATCCCTTAATTATATCCTAATTATGCCTATTCATTGTAGTTAACCGATCTCCCACACTTACTCGTGCAAGCAATGGTCTGATGAGAACATGCGACTGAGAGTTAAGAGGGAATTATCCTAACATCAAGACTCCATGCCTCTCCCACACTACATTTCGCTCGCCTATAGGAGTCCAGCGACTTGTGCTACAGTATTGGGCATTAACAGAGAGGTGAGTGGTGGCCCTGGGAGCCGCAGTTCCCGACGATGAGTCCAAGAAGAAATTGGTGAGTATGAATCCCACTTTTATGTTATTATAAACATTCATTTCCTTCTTATTTCAGTTTTGACGTTTTCATCATTTTCGGTGGTCGTAGCAGGCGCCGAATTTTTGTTGGAAGTGTCGAACATGGTTTGCAAACTTCTGTAAGAGTCATTAGCACAATTTCAGAGAGGGGAGGGGAAGATTAAGTGATAGGAATAAGAGGAAAAAAGAGTAGATGGTATCGAAAAGTTGGGTTACACCGAGAAGCCCGTTTGTTGTATGTTTAGGCAAATAAATTATGATTTTGGTTAAATCACAAAACGAGCTATGATTCCATGAATTCCTAAGATATTAATGATTTCCATATTTTTTACAATATGCGGCGAGCTCGAGATGAGCGCGTGGGAACTCATGTAGGACTACATCGTCTAATCAAGTGAAATATCTTATGCTGACATAAAAAAAATTGTCTATAATTTTTCTTGTGATTACACGTTTAACATTGATACAATTTAAAATTTCTTATATATTATGAATAGATATCTGCATTGAATGTATGAATTTAAGTTGACTTCTCTTACAATACATGTGATGATATGTTGAGCTATGATACAGATAAATATACCTATGAAATCATTGCTTGCATATATTCATTTCTATTATTCATGTATCATATATGAAATATCTGTGATGAATATTTGATATTAATATTTGATATAAGAATGATGATTTAAATGTCAAAATTGATGTTATGGGCAGACTATTATATGAGTGCTTGCAAGTATATGATATAGGGATGTAACTCCTGGTGTTCAAGCGGTGATAAAATTTTGGAGAACGTTGTGATCACACTTTGATATAACGTAGGAAATTATTGGTATCAAAGGGGAACTATTGATAATTGTTATGTTGAGACGGGGCAACCTTTATAAATAGTTAATATGGCTTTCGGGAAAAGGTGAGGACCCAAACTTTATCCAACTTCCTTGATGATGGTATTTTGTCCTATACAAAATATAAACACTCAAATACGTTCAATGGGAGGATTTCACTATTATTTTTTTCAACATTTGACAATGAGACTTTCAATCTAACACTGTCGAGGGCATTTTGCCGATCAATTGAGGAGCTGTAAAAATTGCTTGCCCTCACAAGTACTTGGAGACATTCATCACAATCATGTTTCATACAACCTCTAAAAGATATAAATTCATTTATGACTCTGTTTTGTGTATGTATGTATGGACATGCGGTTTGATGTTGTACCCATTGGGCTGATAAGTATTCCTTGGACGCCTTGGTATACTCCGGCTCATTATCAAATCTCAATACCTTCACAACTGCACCATATTGAGTCTGGGTTGCTTTGTGGAAATCTTTAAAGAAAATAACACATCATTCTTGTTTTTCATCAGATACAACAAAGTAACACGAGAAAACAATCAATAAATTTCACAAAATATTGATAATCATTCATTGAACTCGTAGAACAAAGCCCCCAAACATCAGAATTTATCAAATCAAACCCACAAGAACTCCTATTCTCATAACTGATATAAGAGCTCCTAATAATCTTGTCAAAGTCACAAGCATCTCATATAAGTTTTTGTTTATTTTTCTTTTCATATAAAGACAATACAAACGACTCAGTAAACTAAAATAAGAGTGTTTTATGGGTATGTGTTATAGCAATAACACATCCCCCGCAGATCCCCGTACTTCAGCAACGTCTACCATGAATGTCAAAGTTGAGTCAATCCCCTCTATCTAAGTATAAAAGTCCACTATGTCACGTTCCAGTCCCAAGTGTCTGGGCGGCTATCCCTTACTCTTGAAAGATAACCTTTGGAATATTAAATGAAACAAGACATTTTAGTTGGAGAATAATACCAATAGATAAAAATTCATTTCAAAGGAATGAGTATGCAAAAAATAGAACAAACTCATAAAATCAGTACACCTCCCTGTACCGTTACTAACTAGAGGTTGTGTTGTGTCATCAACAGTCTGGATGCTCTTTGAAATTGTTAGGTGAACATAAGAAAAAAAACTCTCTAACAGTACATATCACATGTTGAGATGCACCAAAATCTTTGTGATAGAAAGAGCAACAAGAACATGTGTATCATGAGTATCTTTGTCAAAGTGAGTATAAGTACCAATGTTATCCCTTGATGATGATGAGGTGAATGCATTCAGGTTCATACCTATTGTTTTCAGCTTCCTCTTGAACACCTCCAAAAACTCATGAACCTCATCGGTAAAGACCACACCAGTCTCTCTCTCGACTTCTGCTACCATCAAATTTGTCTGGTTCGCCTCTTCGACGACTCTCTCCTTAAGTGGCCTACTTCACCGCAGTAGTAGCACTTGCAAATCCCCCCTAAACATCTGTCATACCTGAGCTCAAGACAGTCAAAGTTGACCACGTACTTGGAAGTCCACTCAGCTCAGAGTGTTATTGGTTAAAGTGACTCTCTTTCTATATCATCATAGCGATGACCTCATCTAGTGATAAGATCGTCACCTAGGCTAGGAAAACTGATCTCCTCTGATCAAAGGACGGGTTTAAATGAGACAGAAGTTGCATAGTCCTCATTTGTGCAAAGATCTCCCCCTTCTTGCTCCCTAGATCACCACAGCTCAACATAGGTGAGAAGTGATCAAAATCTACCCACAGCCACTCCAAATCTATGGAGTGCTCCTAAATTGATATATTATGTTGTCCCACTATCTTTATCTCAAGCTGAATCTGGAACACCCTCATGTGATTCTCAGCCCCAGCATAGATCCTCTTCAGCTTTGCCCAAATGTCTCTCACCTTTTAAATGTCATCTACTAAGGCAATTGACGGAACCAAAAATTCATGTTATGATGGTCTATGTTTAAAGCAAACAAAAAAATCATATAGTGATATTAGGTTTCATGCATAAAATCATGATATTTCAAATGTAAGTTGTGGCATCATGTGTTTGGTGGAAAGCATGTTTATGATGTGCAATTTGCAAACATGTACTTACACGCATGAGGTTGATTATTCTCACAAGTTAGATAGTTAGGGAAAGATCTTTAGGGTTTACATAATTATGATATGTTAATATATAAATTTGAACAATCAAAAACAACTATTTTCATAAAAATTTATATAAATTTAAAAGTTCCATAACTAATCATATTTATAAAATTTATAAAAATTTAAAAGTACTCTAAATTTACAATTTCTATAAAATTTTATACAAATTTAAATGTGTTTTAAATTAACTATTCTTAAATATTTATACAAATTTAAGTATGTTCTGAAAAGAAATTATCTTCATATAATTTTAAGTGAGTTCTAAAAAAGGAGTGAATAATATAATAAAAATTTATGTGTGCTCTAACTTCAAAATATCAATGAAAGTTTATCTTCTTGAAGTTTAAAATGATTAAACTTTAAGTTTTTAAAGGTAGAATAAATCTCTAAATAAATAAAGATAATCTTCTAAATCTAAACAAAATATTTTCAAAACCTAAATAAAAATATTTTCAGAAAAAAAAACTTAAATAAATTTTTTAAAAGACAAAAATTAAATAATTGTTTTTCAAGAGAAAACCTAGTAATTTTAAAAAAAAAAACTTAAAAATTTTATGTCGAGACAAAATCTAAATAAGAATATTTTCAAAACAAAAGATAAATATTTTTTTTTCAAAATAAAATCTAAATAAAACTGTTTTCAAAATGAAACCTCGATAAAACTTTTTGAAAACCAAACTTGAACAAAACCTTCTCAATATAAAGCTTTTTTCCAAAACAAAACTCAAATAAAAGCTTTTCAAAATGAATTTTTTGTCAAAAACAAAACTTAAATAAAATCTTTTCAAAATAAAACTTAAATATAATATTTTCTAAATAAAACATTTTCAAAACAAAACTTAAATAATTTTTTTCAAAAATAAAACCTTTTCAAAACAAACCTGAAAACACAACAAAACCTAAATAATTTTTTTTTTCCAAAACAAAACTTAAATAAATTATTTTCAAAAGCAAAACTTAAATAAAATTTTTCAAAATAGAACTTGAATACAAAACAAAATTTAAGCAATTCTTTTTTCAAAAAATAGTTCAAGTAAAACATTTTCTAAACAATACTTCAGTATAACTTTTTCTTAACTAAAACATAAATATTTAATTTCAAAATTAAAGAAACCTAAACAAAACTTTTTTAAAATAGAACCTAAATAATTCTTTTTTCAAAACTGAAAAAAAATAATCTAAGTGAATTTTTTTAAAACAAAAGTAGGACATTTTTTCAAACTAAATAAATATGAATAAAACCTATTTAAAACTAAAATGAAAATATTTTTTCAAACCTAAATAAATCTTTTTCAAACTAAAGCAAACATTTTGATCTTCAAAGCCTCCATGAGCTCACCATATACATAGATTTCCATACAAACTATACATATTTGCAAATCATCCTCAAAAATAAGTAACTTATATAAGATTTGACATGTTTATATGTTTAGCTCACAAACGAACATATTTTCGTTCAAAAACATGTGATTTATAAGTTTCACACCAAAATATATAAGTTTGGAGCAATTTAATACTTAACAGATTTTTTTGCTTAATTAATTTACATGCTCAATAGCATCTTTGTGTGATAAAAATATTTACACACACACACACACACACACACACATATATATATATATATATTGAAAAAAATCCGATGGCAAATATATTAATACGGAAAAGATACAAAAATGTTGTATGAGAGGACCTAAAAGAAAGCCCAACTCACACAATACAACACACACAAAATCTAAATAAAACAAAGATACATAAAGGTCAAAAATCAAAAAGCCACAAAAGTGCGCAAAAGTGCTACAGACGTCCCACTTTAGTTCTCTCTTTGCCTCTAGTCCTCGGAAGTGAGCCGGTTAACAAATTGCTAAGGTGAGTACCATTGCCCGTAGTAACCAACGTATCATCCATCAGATTCTGAGCTCAAGTAGATCTTTATTCTTCTTCTTAATCCTGGATGTGTAGAACAGTCCTTCCTCATCCGATGATTGGCTCATCTAATCAGTAGATTCTAAAGTTGGTCGGACAGGTGTAAGCTGTTGCACATCATGATCCCCATGAGCCTGAGTAACATTAACAGCTTGCTCGACCTGATGAGGCGATAGTGAAGCAGTAAAGTATTATCACCTATATTATCGGTGATAAGTTCAGGGCATGTGGGGTCTGAAGAATCACCCTCTCCCCCACGATAGGAGGTTCCAAATACAGGGGAGCTACAACTGGGGACTGAATGGTTGTCATATTTCCTGCGAGAATGGTGACGTCTTCCGAGATATCCTTTTGGTGATCAATAATGTCAAGGATGAGATGAAATCGCTGGCAGAGCACTGTGCTTTTTTTGTCTGAGTTGGGGTGTAAATGGTGGCATTGAGAACTGGAGTGGTCGAACATACGACAGTTTGAACAATACGAAGGAAAAAGCTCAATCACTACATTTTGCCAATATTCATGATGTTATGTGCCCAACCAAATTTCCTCAGAGGCGGGTGAAGTGATGTTTCTTTCAACAAGTACTCTAACTTTAGATGAACGGGAAAGATTAAAAGTAGGAATGTCCATTTTGAGTGGCTTACCATAAGGTAAGACAATAGAGTACAACACTTTTTGAGTAAAATAATGAAATTTCAAACCAAGGAGGCGAATCCAAACCGAAATAATTGGTGTTTCCGTCTGTGGGTTAAAATCCATAGACCATTTCAGAATCTTCATTGCTCTGTTATCAATTCAGATTATCTTTCTAGCAAATAAGCGTGTGTAATCTTCTTTATTATTTAGTTGTATAAGAATATGATTTCCATCTAATAGTCCAAATTTTCTCCCCAAAAAGGTGCATAAGCTCAAATTCCTTACGAATCAGCTCCATTTTGGGATGGTCATACAGAAATTTTCCGACCAAATTCAATTAACAGGAGGAAGCAAATTGAATACATTCAGCTTCTGTAAAAATGATGACAGACTTCCTATTCTTCCTACCGGGTTTCTTGATGTCCTCCGCCCACTCAAACGAAGGAGGGAAAGAGCATGATTTAGGTGTATTTGAGGCATGGACACCCACAAGTGCAGCAGCATAAGATCTGTCTGAAGTCATTCCAAATAGATGGAGGTGTAGCGTAGCAGAGCAGAGAGAAAATTGGAAGGAGCGGAAACCCAAAATAGGGAGCGGCGAAGCTCCTGCAATCTCAGCTCGAGGGACAAATTGGAAGGAGCGGAATCCCGAAAAAGGGAACAGGAGCGAAAACGAAGCCCTTGCGATCTCAGAGCAAATAGAAAGGAGCGGAAACCCGAAACGAGCAAATTGAAAGGAGTGATTTCAGCTCGAGCCCGAGGACAAGAAGCGATGACTGGAAGGCGCGGGAGGGAGCCCGACGCAGCCGACGCACAAGTAGAGACGACTTGATCGACAAAGTCGATGACGCACGAGCAACAGACGAGGACACACGTCGACAGCAGCGAGAGAGTTTGATCGACGAAGAGAAGCATTGGAGTAATAACCAAGGATCGCCATGACAAAACCCTAGCAGAGCGTGAGCGTGAGCGGGAGCGCCATCTACACACACACATATATATGCATATATATATCAAAACTACCTTTTTCATGTGTGAAAGTAAAATTTTAAAAATTAAGCATTTATATGAAACTTAATTATGAAAAATGTAAGCATTGAATGGCTTATATATGAGAATTTTCGTACATGTGAGCTTCAAACAGTAAACCAACGCTAGAAGTCGAAATAATGAGGAAAACTAACAGAACACCAACTAAGAATAGAAAACTGAATGCAAAACTCTAAACATAGAATACTCTGATTTTTATGTTGACTGACTATTTAGAAGTTGAACCAAACCATGAATTAAATATAAAACAACAAAATAAACCTAAAATTCACCAACTTAAATAATAGAAATTACCCCTAGGTAGGTCAATTGTGAACCCTAGNCACTCTGATTTTTATGTTGACTGACTATTTAGAAGTTGAGCCAAACCATGAATTAAATATAAAACCACAAAATAAACCTAAAATTCACCAACTTAAATAATAGAAATTACCCCTAGGTAGGTCAATTGTGAACCCTAGAAACATAGAAACAAAATTCAGGACCACACTCACTCAAATAGTCCAGTCTAGAAGCCAAGTTTAGTTTATTAGGTACCCCTAGTTAACTTTAAGTACTAGGACATATAAAATAAATAATATTTACCCCCTTAGATTATATAGGTGCTTTAGAATGAAGTAGCTCAGGTTTACTGACAAATGCACCTCAAACCACCTAATCATAATAGGATCTATGGTCGTCATCGCAATGATATTAAGGGCCCGTTTGAGGTAGCTTATAAGTGCGGATGACGTTTTCAAAACGTCGTCGTATTGTTTGGTTCGCTCATTTCGCCAGCTTATATGAAACTGTATTTGGGTTTTTACACAAAATGCAGGTCGCAGACCGAATTCCACGGGCCGCGTTTCAGGATAAGCAGTTTATCCGAAACGCACAAGCTGCCCCAAACGCACCCTAAGTGAAGACCTCTGATTGTCTCGTCAGTTGATAGTCTAAGGATGTCAATGAACTCGAGATGATGAAAAGTCATGGGCATCTTGACCAAAGGATTTATACTCATAAATTAAGTTAGACCACATACTTAATCTGCCTATAGAGTCTATGCTTATTATAGGATTATGGCTCTACTTCCATCTAGAAATTTTTCTGTTCAATCTTGTCCCTTAGTCTAGGCTTTAAATTCAATCAAGCATTCAACTTCAATCAAACTTTCAGGTTCAATCAAACGTTCAAATCAATCAAGTTTTTCAAACAAATCTAACCTTTAAATCAAAACCTAACCTTTTCAACAATCTTACAATTTTTATCCACAAGGTATACCTTCTTCTAGAGTTGGTTAACCATTTTTCGGGTTCTTGCCAATGACACATCGCCATCGACCTATAAGTCTCAACTATTGAGCTCCAAGAACAAATCTTTTCAAACCTTGAATCTATCCATTTAAAGTCCTTAAACATCAATATTGAATACACCAATCTTGTAATCCTTCACAATATGATGCAATGCTTTAATCGAGAGTATAATCAGAAGTCCACAATTCTTGAATGCAAGTAACTATAAAGGCTTACTCTTGTAAGGATGGCAAGCCGCAGAATAAATAAAATAAATCTTATACACGAAAGGTAGAAGAAAAATCTTTAGTTATGCAAACACAAATTTCAAAAAAAAATTTCATTCGAATGATTAGATCCATTTTAAGATAATATTTATATCTCTCGGGACAGTGTATTATTCTATGCTTAATGACAAAAAAAAATTAAAATGAGTCAAATTTCTTATCTAAGCCACAAAACCTTTCCTTCTCATTGTATTTCCCGATTTTTGTGCCCAAAGCATGAAGAGCTTGGACGAGCTCCCTCGGATGCATAAATTGCCACACGATAGGGGAAAAATTGCACATAGCTTTCCTCTTCTCCTCTTCGTTCGGTTAGGGCATGATTCTCTTCTACTGGAGCTAGCAAATGCTCAATTGCGTTTAATTGAGCACTTTTCAAGTGCGGAAATAGTTTCTACAAGTTGTTCCCTACTTTCAAAGCTCGCAAACACTCTATTTGAACGTCTATACATGCGGGAATGGCTCTTGTGAGTCGCTACCTGTTTTGGGAGCTAACTTCCTCCTTTCTTTTCTTCTATTTGGGTTTGTTGATGATGCACGANGATGCTCAATTGCGCTTAATTGAGCACTTCTCAAGTGCGGAAATAATTTCTACAAGTTGTTCCCTACTTTCAAAACTCGCAGACACTCTGTTTGAACATCTATACATGTGGGAATGGCTCTTGCGAGTCGCTACCTGTTTTGGGAGCTAACTTCCTCCTTTCTTTTCTTCTATTTGGGTTTGTTGATGATGCATGAGGAAGCTCCTGAACCGCTTAAGCTTTTCAAGCATGTGGAACTTGCACGGGGCTCGGTCTTGTCTCATGCTAACATAGAATGGAGAAAATGAGAGAACAAACTCTAGGTTAAGGGTCTCAAGGGTGGTGAGGTGTCTCCAAACGACATTTGTGAAGTAAGTGTCGTAAATGCATAATATCAATTTTTTTTTGTGATTAACTTGATTAAAAAGTATTACTACCCCATAGAAGAAAAACCTATCAGAACCAAAGGACTTTGTAATGCGCGACAAGGGAATGCTAAAAGACCCATCTTCTCCACATTATAATTACTATTCCGTTGCTGTTTTTCTTGTCTCCACCATATTTGTCCCCACTTCTCCTTCACGATTCACATAATTACAAGTAACCATACTAGTCTAAGTTTATATAACTCTTGAAAAGCTCAATTCAGCCTCAGCAATAAGTTCCCAGAAAACTTTCCTAAGAGATCAGGAATAATGTTTAAAGAATGTGTTGACTCAAGATAAATAAATGAAGATATTATACGCTACAACTAGATATATAAATATTTAATTCTATCCCCAAGTAGGATGTTATATTGTTGAGCCATGCAAGAATAATTCAACAGATAAGAACTTTGAAACATAACTGAATCAATGTTTTCCATTGCACAAGCAAACAGAACTTTGTGGATGAAATAGGACAGCCCAAGCATAAATCATAAAAACTGTCAAAGAAAACAGTCAAACATAATAGGTGGTAAAAGAGTAGGGGCTGCTAATTTAGAACAAGACATAGGATTCATGCAATGGATATCTCTAAGAGCCAAAACTACACAAAAATAACCATAATAAATAAATCTTTAAAATTTCCAATAAAAAACGTGTATCTATTGAGAAAAAACCAGATTTTAATAAAGTTTAGTAAATACTTTCCCTTCATAGGAATAGCCCAGCAAAGAATCTAAACTACGATGTAAGAGATTTCATCTAACCTGTGTAATAAATGTTTATAACTTTTATTTTGAAAAATATGCACAAAATAGAAGAGAAATTTCAGTTCTCCATAATAATAAATGGATCATGAATTTTAGCTGCTTACACATCAAAATATATATAAATAACATAACTTCTTANCGAAACATAGAAACAAAATTCAGGACCACACTCACTCGAATAGTCCAGTCTAGAAGCCAAGTTTAGTTTGTTAGGTACCCCTAGTTAACGTTAAGTACTAGGACATATAAAATAAATAATATTTACCCCCTTAGATTATATAGGTGCTTTAGAATGAAGTAGCTCAAGTTTACTGACAAATGCACCTCAAACCACCGAATCATAAGAGGATCTATACTCGTCATCGCAATGATATTAAGGGCCCGTTTAAGGTAGCTTATAAGTGCGGGCGACGTTTTCAAAACGTCGTTGTATTGTATGGTTCGCTCATTTCGCCAGCTTATATGAAACTGTGTTTGGGTTTTTACACAAAATGCAGTCCGCAGGCCGAATTCCACGGCCCGCATGCGGGTCGCGTTTCAGGATAAGCAGTTTATCCTGAAACACACAAGCTGCCCCAAACGCACCCTAAGTGAAGACCTCTGATTGTTTCGTTAGTCGATAGTCTAAGGATGTCAATGAACTCGGGATGATGGAAAGTCATGGGCATCTTGACCAAGGGATTTATACTCATAAATTAAGTTAGACCACATACTTAATCTGCTTATAGAGTCTATGCTTATTATAGGATTATGGCTCTACTTCCATCCAGAAATCTTTCTGTTCAATCTTGTCCCTTAGTCTAGGATTTAAATTCAATCAAGCATTCAACTTCAATCAAACTTTCAGGTTCAATCAAACGTTCAAATCAAATCAAATCAAATCAATCAAGTTTTTCAAACAAAATCTAACCTTTAAATCAAAACCTAACCTTTTCAACAATCTTACAATTTTTATCCACAGGGTATACCTTCTTCTAGAGTTGGTTAACCATTTTTCGGGTTCTTGCCATGACACATCGCCATCGACCTATAAGTCTCAACTATTGAGCTCCAAGAAATCTTTTCAAACCTTGAATCTATCCATTTAAAGTCCTTAAACATCAATATTGAATACACCAATCTTGTAATCCTTCACAATATGATGCAATGCTTTAATCGAGAGTATTATCAGAAGTCCACAATTCTTGAATGCAAGTAACTATAAAGGCTTACTCTTGTAAGGATGGCAGGCAGCAGAATAAATAAAATAAATCTTATACACGAAAGGTAGAAGAAAAATCTTTAGTTATGCAAACACAAATTTCAATAAAAAATTTCATTAGAATAATTAGATCCATTTTAAGATAATTTTTATATCTCTCGGGATAGTGTATTATTCTATGCTTAATGAAAAAGAAAAAATTAAAATGAGTTTCAAATTTCTTATCTAAGCCACAAAACCTTTCCTTCTCACTGTATTTCCCGATTTTTGTGCCCAAAGCATGAAGAGCTTGGACGAGCTCTCTCGGATGCATAAATTGCCACACAATAGGGGAAAAATTGCACATAGCTTTCCTCTTCTCCTCTTCGTTTGGTTAGGGCATGATTCTCTTCTACTGGAGCTAGCAAAAGCTCAGTTGCGCTTAATTGAGCACTTCTCAAGTGCGGAAATAGTTTCTACAAGTTGTTCCCTACTTTCAAAGCTCGCAGACACTCTGTTTGAATGTCTATACATGCGGGAATGGCTCTTGCGAGTCGCTACCTGTTTTGGGAGCTAACTTCCACCTTTCTTTTCTTCTATTTGGGTTTGTTAATGATGCATGAGGAAGCTCCTGAACCGCTTAAGCTTTTCAGGCATGTGGAACTTGCACGGGGCTTAGTCTTGTCTCATGCTAACATAGAATGGAGAAAATGAGAGAACAAACTCTAGGTTAAGGCTCTCAAGGGTGGTGAGGTGTCTCTCAAACGACATTTGTGAAGTAAGTGTAGTAGATGCGTAATATCAATTTTTTTTATGATTGACTTAATTAAAAAGTATTACTACCCCATAGAAGAAAAACCTATCAGAACCAAAGGACTTTGTAATGCCCGACAAGGGAATGCTAAAAGACCCATCTTCTCCACGTTATAATTACTATTCCGTTGCTGTCTTTTCTTGTCTCCACCATATTTGTCCCCACTTCTCCTTCACGATTCACATAATTACAAGTAACCACACTAGTCTAAGTTTATATAACTCTTGAAAAGCTCAATTCAGCCTCAGCAGTAAGTTCCCAGAAAACTTTCATAAGAGATCAGGAATAATGTTTAAAGAATGTGTTGACTCAAGATCAATAAATGAAGATATTATACGCTACAACTAGATATATAAATGTTTAATTCTATCCCCAAGTACGATGTTATATTGTTGAGCCATGCAAGAATAATTCAACAGATAAGAACTTTGAAACATAACTGAATCAATGCTTTCCATTGCACAAGTAAACAGAACTTGTGGATGAAATAGGACAGCCCAAGCATAAATCATAAAAACTGTCAAAGAAAACAGTCAAACATAATAGGTGGTAAAAGTGTAGGGGCTGCTAATATAGAACAAGACATAGGATTCGTGCAATGGATATCTCTAAGAGCCAAAACTACACAAAAATAACCATAATAAATAAATCTTTAAAATTTCCAATAAAAAACGTGTATCTATTGAGAAAAAACCAGATTTTAATAAAGTTTAGTAAATACTTTCCCTTCATAGGAATAGCCCAGCAAAGAATCTAAACTACGATGTAAGAGATTTCATCTAACCTGTGTAATAAATGTTTATAACCTGTATTTTGAAAAATATGCACAAAATAGAAGAGAAATTTCAGTTCGCCATAATAATAAATGGATCATGAATTTTAGCTGCTTACACATCAAAATATATATAAATAACATAACTTCTTAAGCTTAACACACCTCAAATATCGGTTGCACTTTTCCATGAAAAACTTTGCTAGAACGGCCATGACCAGAACGTGGATTAAGAATCACAAATATTCTGGGTGGGCTTTTACATTTTATATATGGTTCATCAAACAAAGGAATGCTTGCAACCAAATCCTTCGCTGACTTCTTTCTAGAGGAATTCATAGGATGAGGTGAGCATTTAACAAAAATCTGCAGGTCTGCAAACCCAGAAACCCATTGAATGGCTTCTTCTGAACTAGATGCCAAGAAGCAAAAGTCCTTTCGGCTTCTCTTTGGCTTAAGAATACATGAAAGCCCACCCGATCTTTTTCTAAGAGGATATGCATGCACATTAAAATATCGCAAACCAGTATTGTACGATACCTGCGAGAATTACTAAATCAGCATTTGTTAGAGCCTGCTTGATTAAATAAAGGGGCAACTTCAATATTACCCACTGAAAAACAATAAATGCTGTAGAATGATCCACACTATCAATGAAATATCATCAGTTTATTAATAAATCCTAACGAGATGAAGACAACCAATCTAGTTGTTGCTTTCAAAGCATTAGTACAATCAATTCTCATTGGGATGAGAACAAGCAGTAATGCAAAAACTTTTTTTAGATTTATGAAAATTTATTGCTTTAGAAGCACCAATAGGGCTTTGAGCAACAGATTATAATGCAATGCAAGATGTTTATTTTCAATTATCAATATTGAGTCATATTTGTGTCAAAATAATCATATTTTATGCCGCTAGTTCACATTTGCCAATTTGGATTTTTTTCAATATTTTATTTTTAGTAGGGTTAGAAAGTGCGTGAATTTATGGCTACAATTAACAATACCGATCAGGCTGTAATCATATGGTTGATAATGCAATAAAAATAAGTATTCCTTTCGGAAACCCATCAATGATTTGATTCCTCCCTTCCTAGTTTCTTCATACTTACTCTCCCAGCATCATGTTTCTGTTCGTTTAAAGCATTCTTTATTCAAATCTTCTCAATCCACTTCTCTTCATTTACTTTATTCTCTACACCTAATTATTCCCTTCTTAATAATCAATATATCAAACGTCCACCACAATATCTGCTTTTTTTATCACATTTCATCATAATGCACTAAAGAGCAAAAATATAAAAACTGGAATAGAAGCAGATCAGAATCGCAAGCATGCAACTTAGAAATGTCTACAAGAAAACAAATAAATGTCATTAAGCAAAGAGGATTACACAAACTACGCATTAAAGTANAAATCGCAAGCATGCAACTTAGAAATGTCTACAAGAAAACAAATAAATGTCATTAATCAAAGAGGATTACACAAACTACCCATTAAAGTAAAAGTTTCAAGTAAGCATTTAATAGATCACGATGTGACATACTTGGTAAATTAACCTGATGAATAATATGCTAAGGACATCAATTTGTGGTTGGATGAGCTTATAATATTTGGAGCACATTCTATTTCTCATAAACGATCAGAAATTTATACAGTACTTACAGATACTACATCCTCAAGAAGTAAAGTTTGAGATCCCCAGGTCAATGCTTTGCTTGTAAGTTTTGCNTTTGTTAGTTTAAATCATCGGAGATTTGAACGTTTAAAATATTTATGGTTGAATTACAATTGAAATTTGCTAGTTTAATAATTTTAGCATGTTAGTCATGTCAACTCCATTCTAGATGAGGATCAGACTGAGTGATTTAGACTTATAAATTCTTATAGTTATGATTTGAACATTATTGAATTTATTAAACTCATCAACTCCAAGCTTTAAAAGAAGGATGGGACTTGTTGAGTGGGACTTACAAGACTTATAAATTCTTATAGTTATGATTTGAACATTATTGAATTTATTAAACTCATCAACTCCAGGCTTTAAAAGAAGGATGGGACTTACTGAGTGGGACTTACAAGACTTATAAATTCTTATAGTTACGATTTGAACATTATTGAATTTATTAGACTCATCAACTTCAGGCTTTAAAAGAAGGATGGGACTTACTGAGTGAGACTTACAACCCAGCCTTATAGGCAAAGCGATCTGATTAATTGATGTTCAAAGTGAGATTAATCAAAGTAAAAACTTTATTTAAACCCGCACAGTATACTCAGCCCCATTATATTTAAACATTTATATAATTTAGTGGAGCACATGCGAGTGATCAATTTTGAGAATGTGCACACATCTTATTACATTCATACTACACANAGACTTACAACCCAGTCTTATAGGCAAAGCGGTCTGATTAATTGATGTTCAAAATGAGATTAATCAAAGTGAAAACTTTATTTAAACTCGCACAGTATACTCAGCCCCATTATATTTAAACATTTATTTAATTTAGTGGAGCACATGCGAGTGATCAATTTTGAGAATGTGCACACATCTTATTACATTCATACTACACATTTTACATGAATTTTAGCACACATATATGGTCATAATCTTGTACGTCCTTCAAAGTATAACATGATATTTTAGCCATCTGCACATAACTTGACAGCACTTGTATAATTACTTGAAATATCGTAGTTTTTTGCACATATTTCAAGACATATTTTGAGTTGAAGCATAGTCTTGCATTTTCTTAGAATTTAAAATCATTTGAAACCATAAAATTTTACTTGGATATTATATTATTGAGTGCATGTAAAATTATATTTTTGAGCTTTAAATGGAACTGTTTTCTGTCAATTAGAATTGCAGATCCGATGACGAATTCATCAAGTCATGAAATCATACAAAAATTTTGAAAGTTTATGCAAAAATTATGACTTTGGATTACATGCATAATTTTATTTTTAAGCATTTACAGCCATTTTGACTGCTGGCATAATCAAGTTATGGATTCAGATTTGAGTTTGTGTTTTAGTTCACAATTTATATTTTTCCCCGTTCTTCTTTTCTTATGTCATTTTAAAGTAATGTCCAAATAATCTAAATATATGAACCTTTAAGTTACTTGTTACAAATCCAAGATCACCAGCAATTTCAGCAACCTCCCGAGGTTCAATCCCGTTTAGGCGACCACATCGGGGATGCCTGCTAGCCCAGCTGTCTATAAGACTCCTTGGACGGTCTTGTGAGACACTACGGCAGGAGAGAATCTTCTTATCTAATAGTCCGTAAGGCAAGAGGTCTTCAATCTTCCTGCGTCAAAATAATATAAGCACAATATCCCTGCATTTATATCTTTGCTTGTGAGATAGTGATGATGACGACAAATTTGGCAAATATTTCAAAGTGCACCAAATTGATATGGAAAGATAATGGCTTGGGTAGGTTGTTACCGGATTACTTGGTGTTGATTTGTGGCAATGAGGAACTAGGGCTATAAACTTTTGATCGAACAGGAAGTGGTGGAGGGCTCAAATCGAAATGACGAGGCAGTTGAAGGGCTAGGGTGCTCCCAGATTCAATAAAAGTCTTAGGATGTGGGTCCAAAATGGGAAGCGGGAGTTTTGAAAGTCTTTATACACGTTGATTCCATTGTTACCTTCACAGCTAGACCTAGCCACTTCTATATTGTGACAATTTTTACGAAAGACAAAACAGTCAAAAAGAAGAGGCTTCAGCTACAACATTAAAGAAGAAAAAGGTAAGATGGGAGGATGAAGAGAAAGATGAAATTTTTTGAGGCCTTTGTATACTGTGATTCCGTTGTTCTTTCCTTGCTCTAGTCGTGAGCGTATCGCAAGTGTTATAGGTGAACAAAAAGAGGTTAAACTTCGGTGAAAGATCCCGGCATTGACTTCGACTCAGATTGTACAAACACATGGATTCCTACATACAAAATTAAGCAGTCTCAGAGGTAGTGATCCCGTTGTTGCCTTTCCTAGGCGCAGGAGAGAAAGGCGAGAGTTTCGAAGGTCTTTGTAAGTTGTGATCCCGTTTTTATTGCTCTTCTGTCACGGAACGTCGGCCAGGAGACGAAATCGAGCGAGGGACTTCATCTTTACGACTGTGGGGTCGTTTGGGTTACATGAACAAAGGGGAAGAAGAAGTGGAACTAGTCCTGCTCTGGGTTCGTAAGGCTGAGAGGATGGGATATTTTTTGTGTCCTTTATTTGTCTAACGTGTGCCTTTTTTATTTGAATACAACATAACGAACGGGAGCAGTTATGCGTCCTAGGGCGAAAGTAGGTGGAGTTTTAATTTTNAGCTTCGATATTATCAGCTTGAGTCTAGTCTGAAAAGATTGATTTAAGTTTTCTGATAGGCCTTGCGAGTTTAAACGCAATACATACATGTATTATGAATGCATGATTGTATCTATCCTACACATAACACAAGTGTATATATCGGATATATATATATATATATATATTCAAATATNGTGTAAAATTATATTTTTGAGCTTTAAATGGAATTGTCTTCTGTCAATTAGAATTGCAGATCCGATGGCGAATTCATCAAGTCATGATATCATACAAATATTTTGAAAGTTTATGCAAAAAATTATGACTTTGGATTACATGCATAATTTTATTTAGATTTGCTCTAGACAAATGATCTAATTTATGTCCAAAAATGGCTGAACATTATCATGTGAAATTTTCATACATAATTTTATGCAAATCTTACCATACATAATTTTATGCAAATCTTACCATACATGAATGAAATTTCATTTTGCATGATAATGTTCAGCCATGTATGGATAGTTATGATAAGTTTATGCAAAGTCATGATATCATACATAATTTTATATAAGCATTTACAGCCATTTTGACTGCTGGCATAATCAAGTTATGGATTCAGATTTGAGTTTGTGTTTTAGTTCACAATTCATATTTTTCTCCGTTCTTCTTTTCTTATGTCATTTTAAAGTAATGTCCAAATAATCTAAATATATGAACCTTTAAGTTACTTGTTACAAATCCAAGATCACCAGCAATTTCAGCAACCTCCCGAGGTTCAATCCCGTTTAGGCGACCACATCGGGGATGCCTGCTAGCCCAACTGTCTATAAGACTCCTTGGACGGTCTCGTGAGACACTACGGCAGGAGGGAATCATCTTATCTAATAGTCCGTAAGGCAAGAGGTCTTCAATTTTCCTGCGTCAAAATAATATAAGCACAATATCCCTGCATTTATATCTTTGCTTGTGAGATAGTGATGATGACGACAAATTTGGCAAATATTTCAAAGTGCACCAAATTGATATGGAAAGATAATGGCTTGGGTAGGTTGTTACAGGATTACTTGGTGTTGATTTGTGGCAATGAGGAACTAGGGCCATAAGCTTTTGTTCGAACAGGAAGCGGTGAAGGGCTCAAATTGAAATGACGAGGCAGTTGAAGGGCTAGGGTGCTCCGAGATTCAATAAAAATCTTAGGATGTGGGTCCAAAATGGGAAGCGGGATTTTTGAAAGTCTTTATACACGTTGATTCCATTGTTACCTTCACAGCTAGACCTATCCACTTCTATATTGTGAAAATTTTCACGAAAGACAAAACAGTCAAAAAGAAGAGGCTTCAGCTACAACATTAAAGAAGAAAAAGGTAAGATGGGAGGATGAAGAGAAAGATGAAATTTTCCGAGGCCTTTGTATACTGTGAGTCCGTTGTTCTTTCCTTGCTCTAGTCGTGAGCGTATCGCAAGTGTTGTAGGTGAACAGAAAGAGGTTAAACTTCGGTGAAAGATCCCGGCATCGACTTCGACTCAGATTGTACAAACACATGGACTCCTACATACAAAATTAAGCAGTCTCAGAGGTCGTGATCCCGTTGTTGCCTTTCCTGGGCGCAGGAGAGGAAGGCGAGAGTTTCGAAGGTCTTTGTAAGTTGTGATCCCGTTGTTATTGCTCTTCTATCACGGAACGTCGGCCAGGAGACGAAATCGAGCGAGGGACTTCATCTTTACGACTGTGGGGTCGTTTGGGTTACATGAACAAAGGGGAAGAAGAAGTGGAACTAGTCCTGCTCTGGGTTCGTAAGGCAAAGAGGATGGGATATTTTTTGTGTCCTTTATTTGTCTAATGTGTGCCTTTTTTATTTGAATAGAACATAACGAGCGGGAGCAGTTATGCGTCCTAGGGCGAAAGTAGGTGGAGTTTTAATTTTATTGTATTTCTCCTTCTTTCATCGTTTTTTTTAGAGGTCAACAATAAGAAATGAAATTTTCACCCATATAAGCATGTGAAATTACTTACCATACATGAAAGCATTTTTAATGTGCTCTAGACAAACATATATATTCTACAATCAAATTTATATACTTTATATAAAAATATGCATGTCTGCACAAAGTCACCAATTGTGCCAGAGCATCCCATTAGCCCTTTCACATCGCTTATTTAAATCAAGAAAGAAAAGTTAAAGAATTTGTTGACGGCATACTATGAACAGCATACATTGCAAGTCAATAGTGCATATTATGGGTATTTTTATATAGCAGTGACTGTCAAATAATATGTAAGCTTTCCGTCATATATACCCGCTAAAATTCCTGCTATTTTTTTATATAAAGCTAATACCTTTATCTAGCGTTATGTAGACTCTTTTAATACATACATCAGCTTCCCAGCTTTGCAACCTAAAAGTGTCACACAGTGCATGAGGATCCCATCACTTAGGGTTCTTGGGGGGGGTTGATGTACAGGACCCTGCCCCTGCAAATTCTTTTGTGAATCAAAACCTGAACTCCAAATTTAGGTAGCCTTACTCCATGCAATCTCCTAAGAAAAAAGTTGTCAGGCAATACTGAAAAATAAAATGGCACGTGAAATTTAAGTCTTATTCCATCCTTTGAGCCATATTTCTACAACTCTAGAAAGATTATATAATAAGAAGAATGCACATATAAATGTATAAATTTGACTATACAATTAGTTATAATAAATTCATGCAGATGAATTGATGAGGTGGGAATCATGAGGAGATGAATTGAGCAAGTGATATGCAAGAAGGCGATCTAGCCAGCATTCATGAAGATTAATTACATAAGCACATGAATTGATGAAGTAGCCTGCATAGAGCCAATCTAGCCATGCTTCATGTAAATTAATTTCCAACCAACTAGTTATATACATCAATATCTCCACTCAAATTAATATTGGTTGATCAAGAAGCATTGATTTGCCTATAAGAAATAAATGCCTGTCTAGTCAATGCCTTCATGAATATATCTGCAATTTGAGAGTTTGTGGAAAAGTAAGGAAGATAAATAATTTAAATAAAGATAGCTTCCCCAATTGAATAACTATTAACTTCAAAAGGCTTGATCATCTAATGATATACCAAATTGACGGAAATTTTGATGACATTTGTGCTGTCAACATGTACAGGAGTGGAACTTTCTTGAGGGAATTTAAGTTTAAATAATAATATGATACTCAATTTTTGACAATGTACAAGTGTATAACAAAAACAACAAATCTTTATCCCACTAAGTGGGGTCGGCTACACAAATCCTTTTTCAACATTGTGTCCTATTAAGTGTCATATTTCATTCAATTCTAATAAATGAAATTATTTTTTATACACAACATCCTCAAGTCTTTTTAGGACTACCTCTACACTTTTTAGCATAATTCATATCAAAAAAATATTGTTTCTTAACTGTTTCATCAGGTGGTCGACATTTAATGTAACCAAACCATCTAACACGATTCTCTCCAGAGCTACTCCAACCTTCTATGGATATATTCATTTCGCATTTTGTCTATAAGTTGAAACTCATTCATTCACCTAAGCATTCTCAGCTCAATAACACTTAAATTTATGCTTCTCTTTCACAGGCAAACATTCTGCTCCATAAAGCATTGCAGTTCTCACCAACATTTTATAAAATTTTCCTTCAAGTCGAAGTGCTACTTTTCTATCACATAATTGCTTCCATGGTAGGCTTGCTTGACAAGAATCCATATTAATTTTGAAAAACTTTTATCATGTTGTAATCCATGCTCAATAAGTCTCTCTCTCATAACTTAAATTTATGGCACATTAACTTAATTTTTATATAATTTGCACTCTTTCGCATCCCCTTTATTCTTAAAAATAAGAACTAATAGACTCTTTTCTCCACTCATCAGACATTTTTTAAAATTTTTAAAAAGAATATTAAGAGTTTAGTAAGCCAAGAAATTCTCAAATATCTTAAACATTTTTACATTTCTATTAGAATACTATCAGTTCCTACTATTTTTCACACTTCATTTTCTTTAAAGTCTCTTTAACTTTCATTTTACTAATGTGATGGTTCATATTTTCATTATCTTCATTGAAAAGTTTATCAAAATATCTCACTCACCTATGTAGAATATCCTCATTTGAGAAAAGTGCTTTTTAATTTTTAGCTTTAAAACAC
Organism: Phalaenopsis hybrid cultivar; assembly: GCA_002079205.1. Classification (NCBI taxonomy): domain Eukaryota; kingdom Viridiplantae; phylum Streptophyta; class Magnoliopsida; order Asparagales; family Orchidaceae; genus Phalaenopsis; species Phalaenopsis hybrid cultivar. Next base: position 33,046 of record JXCR01139159.1, read on the forward strand.
TTTAGTTGAACCAAATCTTTATTTTTCTTATATTTTTACTTCACTAGTTTATACATATATCATTCACCCTCTTTAATATCTTATCTCTTTGTTTGACTATGTATAAGCGTAAATATCCTGAATGAACAATAACCAAAACTTCAATTTTTTTTCAAAAATCATTCCATCGCATTCAACACTTCAAAACGATTCTTTCGATATATAGAACTATATGTTGCTTCTCGTAGATAAGAAAATTACAGAAGTTTTTTTTTAATTAAATTTCATATAATTTTAATTTAATTTTAATGTTCATCCACTATTACTAGGCCTAAGCGATAAAATTCTGGTTTTCCCCTAACAGAGACATGCAACTATTGATCATCAAATGGATGGTTGTGATGGATTTCAAATNCTGACTATGTATAAGTGTAAATATCCTGAATGAATAACAACCAAAACTTCAATTTTTTTCAGAAATCATTCCATCGCATTCAACACTTCAAAACGATTCTTTCGATATATAGAACTATATGTTGCTTCTCGTAGATANTATATAATTAAAATTTAATTTTCACTATTATAGTAATGTACAGATCAAATATATTCAGTTTTATGGTTATGACTATTCGTCGTTATCACTTATGTCGTTTACTATTACTGAGTATNCCAAATAAAGGATTAAAGATATTAGATTAATATGTAAGTAGATAATTAACTGACATAATATACAAAAAATAATTATCAATACAATTCTATTGTTATCTCCATGTATCAATATTTTAAAGTAAAATTTATATAATTAAAATTTAATTTTCACTATTATAGTAATGTACAAATCAAATATATTCAGTTTTATGGTTATGACTATTCGTCGTTATCACTTATGTCGTTTACTATTACTGAGTATTTATAACATGTATCTAATTTGTTTATTTTGTTGAATCCTGTAGCTCCTTATAGATGATTGTAGCTATCTTTGCATGAACAAATGAAGTTGAGGATGAGTAAATCAGTTTCATCTTATTATCATTTTTAGTTATATAACTATTATAAAATAGAGAAATATCGAGGTAAGACATAAATTAAATTATATGCCTTTTGTTAAAATTTTTCGTGTTTTAGATGCTTTATATATATTTATATATATATTTAAACGAAATCCTTTGGAATGTTTTTGTTTAATTTGAATGATTTGATTTTATTAGAGATGNTTTTTGTTAAAATTTTTCGTGTTTTAGATGCTTTATATATATATATATATTTAAACGAAATCCTTTGGAATGTTTTTGTTTAATTTGAATGATTTGATTTTATTAGAGATGTGTGAAATATTGTAATATATTGTTTCAGGTATACTCAAGTGATTGAGTTTATCACTCATCCTATTCTAACAAATATGATATTAGAATGGATGATAGGAATTTATTCAATCAGCTAAATCATATACACCTCTGTTATATCTCGCGATATCTTGCGTCAATTTGGGGAGAGGACATTGTTGGGTGTGACAACAAATTTCTATAGTAAATAAGTGTTGAACATGTTGCAGAAATATATATTTATATTATGAGGATGATTTAGGCACACAAGATTAGTTCTTACTCTTTCTAGAAAGAAAACAATTAGTAAGATACCTCTTCTATGAATAATCCACATTACCATATTCCCCCACTAGATGAGAATCATGTGAAAAAAAAAACAAATGACTTGGTGTCCCAATAAGCTAGCAAATAATTTGATGAACAAAATATAAATGTAAATGACAAGACTTTGCATAAAGTGACTTGTTGAACAATGAAGCAAATATCCAATCATGTAACAGTCAAATAGCTTAAATTTTCTATCAGTTGTCTATTTGTGGTGGGATCAAAGAGAAGATAACATTTCTCACAGCAATGCTTTGCGTTTCTTTCTACTTCAATATTTGTAAGGAAAGTATTTTGATCGACTACTAAAATAATCAGATCTTGTGTATGTGAATGTCGATTTAAAAATGCACTAAAGAAATTAGTGAGCATATCAAAACCTAAGAACTAAGAGATGATCCCAAGTTTATTGAAAGAAACATAACAATTACATTGAATATCTTATAGAGCAGGGGGTTTTATATACACGACACTTGAAACATTGGAATTTACATGTATCTCACCCAATTTGTATTGTTTACAAAATAACATTTAAATCACTTTTAAAACCCCAAAAATAACACTCAGTTATCTCCCGTTTCTTTTATTGTCATCTCCTTCACTAAAAAGGAAATATGAAGGTTTGCATGTGTTTGATGTTGTTCTTTAGGAAAGATGGGATGAAATTGAGGAAAGCTTGCCTTTGACAGAGGTAATGTTTCCACGGACTAGAGCACTCCGCAATTTTTTTAGTAAAGGAGATAATGGGGGAAGTATTGAGGGGAAGTAATGAGGATAAAACAGAGTGCTGTTTTTGGATTTTAAGAGAGATTTAGGTTCTATATTTGTAAATAGAATAAACTGGGTGTGATATATGTAAATTTTAATGTTTCAAGTGCCATGGATGTAAAAATCCCTATAGATAAATAATGACGAATAAAATTTTCTATATGTAAAAGAGATAGAATAGAGTTAACCAAATTTATCAAACCATACATGGAAATCTATTTAAAACTATATAGAGAATGCTTTAGTTTGAATACTTCAATAGGAGAAGAGACAGGTACCCTAGAGAGAACTTTCATATACATGCATTCCAGATGATCTTCATGAGGCATTTTTCACATCATTTGGTTAAGTGGCCATACTTGTGAGGTAGCAATTAATGCAATCATTAGCATTATGACCATTTTTGCTACAAGAGCAAACATATCTTCATAAACAATTCCATATTCTTGATTTTATAAAGGACAGCTAATTGTGCTTTGTAGTGATCTAGAATACTATTAAAGTAAAGTTTGATTGAGTATATCCATTGCATGATGTAGCTTTAGAATTTTAGAGGGACAATAAACAATCTATATGTATGATTGTCCTAAAAACATGGAGTTCTTCAGCCATAGCTTCCTTCTAACATTCAAAGTTACTGATTTCTCAAATAGTTGAAGGAATAAGAATAGGCGTCAATATGGTGTGAAACTTGTACCAATTTAGAAGAAGAGAAATTTAGGAAGATCAACCTGGAGTCATTGAGAATCTCATTAGTAGATTCGGATCGTGCATTAATTTGCATAAGTTCATATGACGGATCAATTGGCGCGGGCTGAAAAAAGATTGATGTTCAAATAACACAACATGATTAGAGATTTGAAATTTTTGGATCCTGGATCATAACAGTTATAGAATTTGTGAGAAGTATTGTAGTCCATAAATACGGATTTAGTGAACTAAGCTGAAAATTTATGATATTCATGAGTTGATAGATAAATAAATAAACATAATCAAATATGTGCAAATCATTATAGTTTGGATGCTTATAAAAGGGGTAATATATAAGCTTATGGTACGAGGGGGTAATCTATCGATTAGATGGTTGTTTCTTAAAACAAAAAAATTAGACAAAACTATAAATTCCAATAGTAAGGCTTAAACGCCTAAGAGGTGACATTTTTTTTTGTCCCACAATACAATTTTATTGAGGTGCATAAAGCATAATCTCATAAAAATAATTCCCTTATTTTAACAAAACTCATGAAATTTAATAAATATATTTACCCCTAAATCAAATCTCAATATTTTTATATGATATGAAAATTAAGTCTCAACATAAACAACAGATTTTTAAATGACAAAATACTTCATACTTTTGATAGAAAAAAGTAATCCACGAGTACTTGTTGAAATCATTGATAAAAATGATAAAACATTGGTAATTTGTACATGATATAACTAGAGTGATAGCTCATAAATCACTAAGGATCAAACCAACATAATTTTTATCATGATTACCAAATGATGGAAAGACAGTCTCTTTTCCTAAATTGCATGTTGAGCAGACAAGTGAAGCATGAGAAGCAAATTGATATTTCATTCTTAATAAACAAAAATTTATTAAGTGCTATGAAATAAAAGAGTTTAGATTACCTAAAAGTTTTTGCAAGAGACCATTATTTTCGTTTATAAAATACACGATAATGAAATCACCTTTGAAATGAATGGATACAAAAAATAATTGTCCACCTTTAGGTCCCTTCATGAGTATTTTTCTTCTATCTTGATCCTGCATAGTGCAACCATCACAAGAAAATCGAACAAAATATTTATTATCATTTTTTTTGGGCTAAAATGAGAGTACTTGAGAACATAAGAGATATGAGAACATTTTCAGCTCTAAGGTTTATATCTCTATTTATNGTTAGCATAATTCATATCAAAAAAATATTGTTTCTTAACTGATTCATCAGATGGTCGACATTTAATGTAACCAAACCATCTAACACGATTCTCTCCAGAGCTACTCCAACCTTCTATGGATATATTCATTTCGCATTTTGTCTATAAGTTGAAATTCATTCATTCACCTAAGCATTCTCAGCTCAGTAACACTTAAATTTATGCTTCTCTTTTACAGGCAAACATTTTGCTCCATAAAGCATTGCAGTTCTCGCCAACATTTTATAAAATTTTCCTTCAAGTCGAAGTGCTACTTTTCTATCACATAATAGCTTCCATGGTAGGCTTGCTTGACAAGAATCCATATTAAATTTGAAAAACTTTTATCATGTCGTAATCCATGCTCAATAAGTCTCTCTCTCATGACTTCAATTTATGGCACATTAACTTAATTTTTATATAATTTGCACTCTTTTGCATCCCCTTTATTCTTAAAAATAAGAACTAATAGACTCTTTTCTCCACTCATTAGACATTTTTTAAAATTTTTAAAAAGAATATTAAAAGTTTATTAAGCCAAAAAATTCTCAAATATCTTAAACATTTTCACATTTCTATTAGAATACTATCAGTTCCTACTATTTTTCACACTTCATTTTCTTTAAAGTCTCTTTAACTTTCATTTTACTAATGTGATGGTTCATATTTTCATAATCTTTATTGAAAAGTTTATCAAAATATCTCACTCACCTATGTAGAATATCCTCATTTGAGAAAAGTGTTTTTTAATTTTTATCTTTAAAACACTTTAGTTGAACCAAATCTTTATTTTTCTTATATTTTTACTTCACTAGTTTATACATATATCATTCACCCTCTTTAATATCTTATCTCTTTGTTTGACTATGTATAAGTGTAAATATCCTGAATGAATAATAACCAAAACTTCTTTCAGAAATCATTCCATCATATTCAACACTTCAAAACGATTCTTTCGATATATAGAACTATATGTTGCTTCTAGTAGTTAAGAAAATTACAGAAGTTTTTTTTTAATTAAATTTCATATAATTTTAATTTAATTTTAATGTTCATCCACTNCTTCTCGTAGATAAGAAAATTACAGAAGTTTTTTTTTAATTAAATTTCCTATAATTTTAATTTAATTTTAATGTTCATCCACTATTACTAGGCCTAAGCGATGGAATTCTGGTTTTCCCCTAACAGAGACATGCAACTATTGATCATCAAATGGATGGTTGTGATGGATTTCAAATGAATTTAGGTATAAAAATTATATGATAATATATAAATATAATGAACCCATGCCACTTAGCAGCAAAGCAACCTTTATTTCTAGTAATTATCATCCCAGGAGCTTCAGAATGGTTGAAACAGTGGTTGGAATGAAGAAACCGAGGGGAAATTAGAATGGCATGGGGGAAAGAAGAATAAGTAGAAGAAGAAGCAGAGAAGAGGAGGATNCGATGGATTTCAAATGAATTTAGGTATAAAAATTATATGATTATATATAAATATAATGAACCCATGCCACGCAGCAAAGCAACCTTTATTTCTAGTAATAACATCCCAGGAGCTTCAGAATGGTTGAAACAGTGGTTGGAGTGAAGAAACCGAGGGAAAATTAGAATGGCATGGGGGAAAGAAGAATAAGTAGAAGAAGAAGCAGAGAAGAGGAGGAAGGGAAGGTTATGTAAGAAAGTATTTAAAATTTATATATTGGTATTTCTCTAAAGAATGGATTACAATTTGAAATAATGGGCTTCAAAGCATCTATGGGATGGAGTTCTTTTGACAATAACTTGATTTGAGAGAAAACTATAAATTGGGAAATGCTATTGATTGAAAATTTGTAATTTTTAGATTGTTTACAAAAGAAAGAAATTTTGGATATTCAATTTGAATGAATAAATCATCAATTGGGTCATATATACAAAATTTTAATATATATATATATATATTTTTTTTATGTGTAGCCATTTGTGTTTGTATTTATATGTGAATCAGGTTGTTAATTACATTGTACTGAATATTCTTCATTTAGAAGAATTCATTTTTTACAGCTTATTATTCATACATAAATGACCATATAAAAAAGTTTGTTGATACAAGCTTNATTTTTTTGTTTTTTTGTAGCCATTTGTGTTTGTATTTATATGTAAATCAGGTTGTTAATTACATGGTAATGAATATTCTTCATATTGAAGAATTCATTTTTTACAGCTTATTATTCATACATAAATGACCATATAAAAAATTTTGTTGATACAAGCTTGCAATTAAATATACTTTCATTATAAAAATTTTTCCTTAATTAGTGATAATTTTAATAGACATCTAGTATTTATAAATTACATATTTATGTATATTATTATTCAATATATTTTAAAATGAAGCACATGTTTATTTAAATGTTCAATAATAAAGATCTAATGAGCTTACAAAGTGTCGTTTCATGGGGGATCTATTGGCAATGATATGTTTATGTGGGGCAAAAAGGTTCATAATGTAGTTAATGACGATACTGGTGGGTTTCACATAAATTTTATTAAACTTGATGATGTAGCCGTCAGAATGGATTAATACCCTANGTGGGGGATCTATTGGCAATGATATGTTTATGTGGGGCAAAAAGGTCCATGGTGGGTTTCACATAAATTTTATTAAACTTGATGATGTAGCCGTCAGAATGGATTAATACCCTAGATTATGNCTTTCGTGGGGGATCTATTGGCAATGATATTTTTATGTGGGGCAAAAAGGTCCATAATGTAGTTAATAACGATACTGGTGGGTTTCACATAAATTTTATTAAACTTGATGATGTAGCCGTCAGAATGGATTAATACCCTAGATTATGAGGTGTGATTTCACAACTCACTGCCTTATGATGACCATTAAATGTACACAAACGTTCATGACACATGCTGAAGCTAAATAAAAAAAACAATACAGAAAATAATATATAAGCAAATAAAGGATTAAAGATATTAGATTAATATGTAAGTAGATAATTAACTGACATAACATACCAAAAATAATTATCAATACAATTCTATTGTTATCTCCATGTATCAATATTTTAAAGTAAAATTTTATATAATTNGATTAAATGTACACAAACGTTCATCACATGCTGAAGCTAAATAAAAAAAACAATACAGAAAATAATATATAAGCAAATAAAGGACTAAAGATATTAGATTAATATGTAAGTGGATAATTAACTCACATAATATACCAAAAATAATTATCAATACAATTCTATTGTTATCTCCATGTATCAATATATTAAAGTAAAACTTTATATAATCAAAATTTAATTTTCACTATTATAGTAATGTACAAATCAAATATATTCAGTTTTATAGTTATGACTATTCGTGGTTATCACTCATGTCGTTTACTATTACTGAGTATTTATAACATGTATCTAATTTGTTTATTTTGTTGAGTCCTGTAGCTCCTTATAGATGATTGTAGCTATCTTTGCAGGAACAAATGAAGTTGAGGATGAGTAAATCAGTTTCATCTTATTATCATTTTTAGTTATATAACTATTATAAAATAGAGAAATATCGAGGTAAGACAAATTAAATTTTATGCTTTTTGTTAAGATTGTTCGTGCTTTAGATGCTTTATATATATATTTAAATGAAATCCTTTGGAATGTTTTTGTTTAATTTGAATGATTTGATTTTATTAGAGATGTGTGAAATATTGTAATATATTGTTTCAGGTATACCCAAGTGATTGAGTTTATCACTCATCCTATTCTAACAAATACGATATTAGAATGGATGATAGGAATTTATTCAATCAGCTAAATCATATACACCTCTGTTATATCTCACGTCAATTTGGGGAGAGGCCATTGTTGAGTGTGACAACAAATTTCTATAGTAAATAATTGTTGAACATGCTGCAGAAATATACATTTATATTATGAGGATGATTTAGGCACACAAGGTTAGTTCTTACTCTTTCACGAAAGAAAACAACTAGTAAGAAACCTCACTATTCTATGAATAATCCACATTACCATATTCCCCCGCTACCCCACTAAGATGAGAATCATGTGAAAAAAAAAACAAATTACTTGGTGTCTCAATAAGCTAGCAAATAATTTGATGAACAAAATATAAATGTAAATGACAAGACTTTGCATAAAGTGACTTGTTGAACAATGAAGCAAATATCCAATCATGTAACAGTCAAATAGCTTAAATTTTCTATCAGTTGTCTATTTGTGGTGGGATCAAAGAGATGATAACATTTCTCATAGCAATGCTTTGCGTTTCTTTCTACTTGAATATTTGTAAGGAAAGTATCTTGATCGACTACTAAAATAATCAGATCTTGTGTATGTGAATGTCGATTTAAAAATGCACTAAAGAAATTAGTGAGCATATCAAAACCTAAGAACTAAGATATGATCCCAAGTTTATTCAAAGAAACATAACAATTACATTGAATATCTTGTAGAGCAGGGGGTTTTATATACACGACACTTGAAACATTGGAATTTACATGTATCACACCCAATTTGTATTGTTTACAAAATAACATTTAAATCACTTTTAAAACCCCAAAAATAACACTCAGTCTCCCGTTTCTTTTATTGTCATCTCCTTCACTAAAAAGGAAATATGAAGGTTTGCATGTGTTTGATGTTGTTCTTTAGGAAAGAGGGGATGAAATTAAGGAGAGCTTGCCTTTGACAGAGGTAATGTTTCCACGGACTAGAGCACTCCGCATTTTTTTTAGTAAAGGAGATAATGGGGGAAGTAATTAGGGGAAGGAATGAAGATAAAACAGTGTTGTTTTTGGATTTTAAGAGAGATTTAGGTGTTATATTTGTAAATAGAATAAACTGGGTGTGATATATGTAAATTTTAATGTTTCAAGTGCCAACAACAACAACAACAACAACAACAAAGCCTTAATCCCACTACATGGGGTCGGCTACATGAATCCTTTTTCTCCATTGCGTCCTATTTAGTGTCATATTTTCATTTAGTTCTAGTAAATTAAGATCATTTTTAATACAATAAGCCCAAGTCTTNTCCTCCAGTAGATGTCCAGTAAGACCATACATAACTAAAGCAAAAAGATATGGGCTTAAAGCCGATCCCTGATGTAATCCAACAGAAATAGGAAATTATGTTTCAAGTGCCATGGATGTAAAAATCCCTATAAATAAATAATGACGAATAAAATTTGCTATATGTAAAAGAGATAGAATAGAGTTAACCAAATTTATCAAACCATACATGGAAATCTATTTAAAACTATNACATAACTAAAGCAAAAAGATATGGGCTTAAAGCCGATCCCTGATGTAATCCAACAGAAATAGGAAATTATGTTTCAAGTGCCATGGATGTAAAAATCCCTATAAATAAATAATGACGAATAAAATTTGCTATATGTAAAAGAGATAGAATAGAGTTAACCAAATTTATCAAACCATACATGGAAATCTATTTAAAACTATATAGAGAATGCTTTAGTTTGAATACTTCAATAGGAGAAGAGACAGATACCCTAGAGAGAACTTTCATATAGATTCATTCCATATGATCTTCATAAGGCATTTTTCACATCATTTGGTTAAGTGGCCATACTTGTGAAGTAGCAATTAATATAATCATTAGCACTATGATCATTTTTGCTACAAGAGCAAACATCATTTTTGTTACAAGAGCAAGCATATCTTCATAAACAATTCCATATTCTTGATTTTTATAAAGGACAGCTAATTGTGCTTTGTAGTGATCTAGAATACTATTAAAGTAAAGTTTGATTGAGTACATCCATTGCATGATGTAGCTTTAGAATTTTGGAGGGACAATAAACAATCTATATGTATTATTGTCCTAAAAACATGGAGTTCTTCAACCATAGCTTCCTTCTAACATTCAAAGTTACTGATTTGTCAAATACTTGAAGGAATAAGAATAGGCGTCAATGTGGTGTGAAACTTGTACCAATTTAGAAGATGAGAAACTTAGGAAGATCAACTTGGAGTCATTGAGAATCTCATTAGTAGATTCGGATCGTGCATTAATTTGCATAAGTTCATATGACGGATCAATTGGCGCGGGCTGAAAAAAGATTGATGTTCAAATAATACAACATGATTAGAGATTTGAAATTTTTGGATCCTGGATCATAACAGTTATATACTTTGTGAGAAGTATTGTAGTCCATAAACACGCATTTAGTGAACTAAGCTGAAAATTTATGATATTCATGAGTTGATACATAAATAAATAAACATAATCAAATATATGCAAATCATTATAGTTTGGATGCTTATAAAAGGGATAATATCTAAGTTTATGGTACGAGGGGGTAATCTATCAATTAGATGGTTATTTCTTAAAACAAAAAAATTAGGCAAAACTATAAATTCCAATAGTAAGGCTTAAACGCCTAAGAGGTGATATTTTTTTTTTGTCCCACAATACAATTTTATTGAGGTGCATAAAGCATAATCCCATAAAAATAATTCCCTTATTTTAACAAAACTCATGAAATTTAATAAATATATTCACCCCTAAATTAAATCTCAATATTTTTATATGATATGAAAATTAAGTCTCAACATAAACAATAAATTTTTAAATGACAAAATACTTTAGACTTTTGATAAAAAAAAGTAATCCACGAGTACTTGTTGAAATCATTGATAAAAACGATAAAACATTTGTAATTTTTACATGATATAACTAGAGTGATAGCTCATAAATCATTACGGATCAAACCAACATAATTTTTATCATGATTACCAAATGATGGAAAGAAAGCCTCTTTTCCTAAATTGCATGTTGAGCAGACAATTGAAGGATGAGAAGCAAATTGATATTTCATTCTTAATAAACAAAAATTTATTAAGTGCTATAAAATAAAAGAGTTTAGATTACCTAAACGTTTTTGCAAGAGACCATTATTTTCGTTTATAAAATACATGATAATGAAATCACCTTTGAAATGAATGGATACAAAAAATAATTGTCCACCTTTAGGTCCCTTCATGAGTATTTTTCTTCTATCTTGATCCTGCATAGTGCAACCATCACAAGAAAATCGAACAAAATATTTATTATCATTTTTTTTTTTTGGGCTAAAATGAGAGTACTTGAGAACATAAGAGATATGAGAACATTTTCAGCTTTAAGGTTTATATCTCTATTTATTTTGAGAGACAAAAGACTACTATTAGATATGATATTATATTATGATTATAACTTATGTTATTTAAAGCATTAGAATTTACAAAATAAGATGAAGAGAGTATGTAGTGCATCCTTACTTTGATGCACTAAAGTAGATAGGGCTTTAACTATAAGAGCAAACCTCCAATTTGTTTGTGTGGGTAAAATCAAACTGATTATTAACCCATTGCTTCTATAGAACTTGATTATCAATTCTAAGGACATTTTTAAATATCTTTAATCAAATATAATGACTTCTTACAATAATTAAAAATTTTGTCTACATAATTTGCAGCACTTTGCCAGTAATCCTTGCATGTGTAGGATTGTATCTATTTGCATATCATTTTTTTTATGGTTCTTGTGAGTTGCATATACAACAAGTTTCTCATGTGATTGTAATTTTCTAAAGCACACCACCATTATTGGAGAATGGTCATGAGTCGTCATCTCATGTTCAAAACCAAGTTTCAATAAAAAACTCTCTTTGTCTGTTAATGAACCTCTAATGGCTACAAGAGATTTAGAAGACACCTTGCAAAGATTTATCAACTAATTCTATCCACTGGTTTTGAGGCATAAAAAGTAATCATGATTTGAGAGGTCTTCTTGAGCATAATTTCACAATCTCATATTCTGATTGAAAAAGTATAGTTGCATCATCTTAAATGTAAATTTATCGTAAATCTTCTGATATACTATAGCCATTTTATAAGGACTTGTACTGCAAAGAATCAATTTAATATATTCTATAATCCTTCCCATAACTTTTACATCTTTATTTTAATATTTAGCTGATGTTGGCTTTTCAAATGAAGCAAGATCGCATCTATCAATATGCCCCAAAAATTATTTTCTCATAACAAAAATCAAAATTAAAATCGAGAAGTGGATTAATTCTTACTTGTGATGTTTCACCAAAAACCAAAAACACCCAAATTATTGATTGATGTAATCTTCATAGTCAACTTAATATTTAATTTCTCAAACTCCTGAGAAAGTAATCAATAAGAGATCAAATGAGTCCAAGCTAATTCGAGAAAGACAAATGACACTCCAAGTTGAGTTCACATATGGGTACGAGATAAGCACAATTTCATGCACAAGTCAAGTGCACGTGCAGATTACTCTACGGAAATGAGAGTGATTGACAAAGAGATTGTGGCAATAATAGTGCTAGATGAACTTCAATTGGACCGCTTCTTTCCAATTCCCATGGTAGAGAGGGCAAAAGTGTGTGTATTACTTCGAACTACAGAGATCGTTAGAAAATAATCCCTTAGAATAGAGGGTTGGTAGCTGAATAGAGCGGATTTTTTACCAAACAATAGAGAACAAACCCGCATGGACGCGAGGAAACAAAGAGCCAAGTGAATCCTCGTGGAATTTTTACAAACCTCTCATTGGTCTCAACCCGTCCTCCTCCTTCTCTACGATGCTCCTTCCTTTCCTCTTCTTCATCGCTGGTCTCCTCCGCGTCGTCCGTTGCCTCCGACTACGAGGAAACTCTAACTTGCACTGTTCGACTCTCCTGTAAGTTTCGGCCCCCCTCACGACGAACTTATAGGCTTGTTCGGTTTCCCGACTTCTTGATTCCTCTCGCTTGTGTTTGCTTTACGACTCCTCGCTTCAANATGTGTGTATTACTTCGAACTACAGAGATCGTTAGAAAATAATCCCTTAGAATAGGAAGAAATATTCCCTCAGTACTACGCACCGCATGGACGCGAGGAAACAAAGAGCCAAGTGAATCCTCGTGGAATTTCTACAAACCTCTCATTGGTCTCAACCCGTCCTCCTCCTTCTCTACGATGCTCCTTCCTTTCCTCTTCTTCATCGCTGGTTTCCTCCGCGTCGTCCGTTGCCTCCGACTACGAGGAAACTCTAAATTGCACTGTTCGACTCTCCTGTAAGTTTCTGCCCCCCTCACGACGAATTTATAGGCTTGTTCGGTTTCCCGACTTCTTGATTCCTCTCGCTTGTGTTTGCTTTACGACTCCTCGCTTCAACTCCGCCATGTTTAACTCTTCACTTCCTCTTCCAACTCGTCGTTTTTTCTTTCCCCCATGTAACACAACCGTTACAATATTTGAAGTAAAAACAAAATCCTAGGATAATTAAATAAAAAAAGTATACACAATCAAGAGCAAAAATTTAGTGCATAGGGATTGGTGAGGTGGCATTTATGAGCACATAGATCGATGAAGGGGCATGGCATAGCCATAATTCGTGAAAACTAATTTCATCCGCACATTGATTGATAAGCTGGCATGCAAATATCCAATTTAGNCTATAAAATCAATTATCACAAATACATGCATAGGGATTGGTGAGGTGGCATTTATGAGCACATAGATCGATGAAGGGGCATGGCATATAGGGAGCTGCTTTAGCCATAATTCGTGAAAACTAATTTCATCCGCACATTGATTGATAAGCTGGCATGCAAATATCCAATTTAGCTATAATTCGTAGAGATTAATTTCCAATTAATTATGAATGTTGATACACATATCTATTTGGACAAATTAAGCCATGCTCAATCTGATATTGCTCTGGCATTCTAAAATAACACACCAAAAACCAAAGCGCTCAGTTACAATCCTCAACTCAAAAATGTGTCGACAGTGCATGTTTAGTTTGCTATGAGGAACAAAACTTTACCCAACATCAGCCTGAAAATATATCGAAATAATAACAATAAAGAATAATTATAAGAACAAGATCAGAATTGTGAAATGAACGGATTGAAGCAGCTATATTCAGANAAGCCATGCTCAATCTGATAATCATATTGCTCTGGCATTCTAAAATAACACACCAAAAACCAAAGCGCTCAGTTACAATCCTCAACTCAAAAATGTGTCGACAGTGCATGTTTAGTTTGCTATGTGGAACAAAACTTTACCCAACATCAGCCAGAAAATTTATCGAAATAATAACAATAAACAATAATTATAAGAACAAGATCAGAATTGTGAAATGAACGGATTGAAGCAGCTATATTCAGACCAGACTTTAATTTTATTTTTTATTTTTATTTTTTTTACATTGGCGAGCTCAGATCCCTCGACCTGCAAAAAGCTATCGAATAGCTATAAATAATAACTGAATTAGAAGCAAGAGACGCACATAACAGCGACAAACCCCGATCAGTTTGATGGTTCCAGCATGAACGCGAAGGAAACAAGGTGGATGACAGACCAGCTACAAAATCTTCCTTCAAAGAAAAAGCAGAACACCTAGGTCAAGAGAAGCTCGATGAAGAAAAAGATCCAGATTGACGAAAGCACTTTTTCTCCAATTCTATGCGTGTTCAAGAGAATAAATGCGCGTTCTGAAACTCCCTCTCTCTCTCTCCCCTACTCTCGTCCTCTGATTTCCTCCTCCCTCTTCCCTCCCTCCCTCTCTCTGCTCGTNGACAGCGACAAACCCCGATCAGTTTGATGATTCCAGCATGAACGCGAAAGAAACAAGGTGGATGACAGACCAGCTACAAAATCTTCCTTCCAAGAAAAAGCAGAACACCTAGGTCAAGAGAAGCTCTAATCCCAGCTCGATGAAGAAAGAGATCCAGATTGACGAAAGCACTTTTTCTCCAATTCTCTGCGTGTTCAAGAGAATAAATGCGCGTTCTGAAACTCCCTCTCTCTCTCTCTCTCCCCTACTCTCGTCCTCTGATTTCCTCCTCCCTCTTCCCTCCCTCCCTCTCTCTGCTCGTCGCCCTTTTATTCTATAATTTTTTATTATTTATTCACGAAGGCAAAGAAAGGCTGCAGCTGCCTACCCACAACCATCCCATCCCACTATTTCAACGATTTAAAAAATACATTTTTTTTAATAATTTTTTATGCCATAAATTAATACTTTTAATATATCATATGACAAACATTTATATGTTGTATATATCTATATATCTCTAGCCAACTNTTATTTCAACGATTTAAAAAATACATTTTTTTTTAATAATTTTTTATGCCACAAATTAATACTTTTAATATATCATATGACAAACATTTATATGTTGTATATATCTATATATCTCTAGCCAACTATATATCATGTTCTCAAACATTACAATGTCTTCAACTCCTCATTGCACAACATTACATTGCAATCATTGCTGATTTTTTTGCTATGTAGTGGTGATATTTCTTTTAAAATAGTTGAGAATAATGAGATGATAAAGTTGAACCAAGCAAAATATTATTAGCAAANTTGTGCACAACATTACATTGCAATCATTGCTGATTTTGTTGCTATGTAGTTGTGATATTTCTTTTAAAATAGTTGAGAATAATGAGATGATAAAGTTGAACCAAGCAAAATATTATTAGCAAATTTTTGACACCTATGGGAGGTATTTCTAATGTGTAGATGATGTTGTGGAATGTAATTGAAATAATTGAGAATATATATGAGAAAATGAAAGTTGATTTTTTTTTTTTTTTTGAGATGACTGTAGAGCTAGATGAATGGTCAATGAGTTAGGTTCAAATTATGTTTTATCAACTCTCGAAGTAGGTTTGAATTCTATGGTTAAATGATGTTCAAATTTGATTTGACATTTGTCATTTCTGATTAGAATAGGTTTGTATTAAGTTGAACAAGCTTCAACCTTTGTTCAAATTTAGTTTGAATCTTTTTCAAAGTAGTGAGTTATCTTGCTTTTGCTTTTTTTACTTAGAGCACTTCCCTGAGGGATTTTGTTGTAGGTGAATCATTTATCAATTTTCTTGTGTTCATTGAGGATTAATGCAAATAATATAGCAAATTTGATTGGATATATATTGATACAAACGCCAGAGGATTAATGGTTCAAATAAATAGCACAAAATCTATAAATAATATGACATGCATTTATTTAAGAGTAGGTAATAGTGTTGTTAGAGATAAACATGATAAATATTAACATGGCTCCATTGATGTTTTATCACCAAAATATCCATTGGAGATGTCACGGGAGTGTGTGATGCATGAACATGAATGTAGTAAAAAATATTATATTTTAATTCTCTGGGTAACTTGGAAAGAAAATTAATTTTATCAACATTAAGATCACACAAATGAAACTTTAGGCAGTTCCCTTCCGACAGATATATCTGACTTGATATTTGTTGAATTGTGATCTCATATTATAGATTTTATTCAATGTAAATACAAGATGAAAAAATTATTTAGACCAGTAATCATTGGAAGAAATAGCTACAGACGCATATCACATTTCAAATATTAGAGCTAAAGACAATTAATAAGCATAACCATGGATTATTTGACATGTAATTGGGAAAATTTTTATTTAGTCTAACTCAAATTTGAAGGCCAAAAGTGATAATGTATAATACTAAGAGGGTTTGTACAATTGATTTATCTCATGAGAAAATTTATTATTATCATAAGCATTATATCTTTGATGTAAACTGTCATCTAAAGAATCTTTTTAAAAATAATTGATATGTAGCTTAACACTTCTAGACGTTTGAAGTATGTTTATTTTTTGTTGGGTTTATACTTGAGGCTTCATAAGTGCATTTCACCTAATGTTAGATATTTATGATATATTATCACACAAGATGTAGAGGAATTTTATTCATCATTATAACAAAAAATACAAATACTTTGAACTATTTCTCTAGCCTTTCAGGGATTGACTTTAAGCCCATATCCTTTTGCTTTAGTTATGGATGCTCTTACTGGAAATTTATAGGAGGATGTACCTTGGTGTATGCCTTCCATTGATGATATCCTTCCTGTGGATAAAACTAGATAAGGAGTTCGGGAAAAACTTGAATTATGGAGGTCAGCATTAGACTATAAAAGCCTTTATTTGAGTAGATCTAAAACTATATACATGGAATGTAATTTTAGTAGCACTAGTGGTAAAATTGTAACTATGGGTGATCAAGTTATTAAGAGGTGTGAACTTTTTAGAATTCAAGTGGGTTGGTTAAAGTGGAGGAATGCATCGGGCCTAGCTATTATGTGATAGAAAAGTATCGCTTATGCCTAAAGTAAAACTTTATAAGATGATGGTGATACTTGATACACTAAAAAAATATTCATTTTTAGACTCATATTTTATATCTATTTTTGGTGATATTGCACTTTAATAGAATGTATTTTGATATTTTCTTGCAGATTGTTGATTTTTAGGGCTTAAAGCAAAAAAGAAGCAAAAATGATGAAATTTGGAGTCAAAATGACGTTTTTTAAGGAAATACTCAGCGCCGGCAGTGCCAAGGTCAGCGCCGGCAGCGCTGAACAACCGAAAGCGGGAGGATTTTTACTCAGCACCGACGGCGCTAGACTAGCGCCAACGGCGCCAAAGGCAGTTCAGATCCCGTTTCTAGAAGATTCGATGTATTTGGATGATTTTTTAAGAGTTTTTGGAGGCACCTCTTGGAGAACCAACCTTGGGCTTTATTTGGGGCCGAATTTCATCAGAAAAGGGGCTCCTTTACGTTCATTTTTTGCTCTACAACTTTCCACCATGCTACATTCCATAATCCATCTTCATTCCACCACATATTGGAGTCAATTAATAATTTTGCTTTCATAGTTTAGAGTTTTTTTGGTGAGAATTAGTGTGAAACTTTCTATAAGAGTGATGGAGAAGGAGAAAAGTGAGAGAGTTCTTCTTCTTGCATTTCTAAGGAAAGGCTACAAATGATTTACTTTGAGAAAGAGTTCCAGATAATTTTGTTTATTTATTTAGTGTTGTATGAACTTTCATTTATATATGAAATTTGTGTTTTGTCGTATCTTTCTCATGAAGTCTAAGTAGTTTCCTTTATCCTTCTCCCTACTCTGAAATCTAAAGAAATGAAGAGATAATATGAATGTGCCATAATTAAAATAGAAAATAAATTGTGATGATTTTTCAACTCCAAACTTAATTTACTTTCATAAAAAGAATCCCTACATAAGCCACTCATAACTAGTGAACAAAAAAAACCATTACTATTCTGTGGTCAAGAATCTACTAGAGAAACGTATCTCTCCGATTAATTACACCTTATGGAATACTCTTGATAAAATGAGATTTGCTTATATTACAATGAACCTGAAGCATGGGACATCAAAGAAGGTTTATTTTGTATGAGAACGTTCTGATGCTTCAAAGTTCTCACTAAGCTGCGGAACAGAGAACGATTCTCCCAAGTCTCGATTGGGTAGCTACTTGTTAGTTTCAGATCCTACAAAATAACCAAAATCATGTTGACGGGGAAATCTCTATACATCGAGCTCATCGGGTCATAAGAGCAGAGGGGTAAATCATTGTATCTCAAACGGGCAGCAGCTCATCGGTAATTAGGTCGTCAAGATGATATCAACAAAGTTAAAAGAATGACAGGGCATAAAGGGGCTCAGAAAGAGGAAGGGTTAAGTAATCCTAAAATATAGAGCTAGTCAGGTAGGGGTACACAGACTCATCATCTTAAGTTGCTAGGAGATTAAGTTTACCTGGTCATGAAGGTAGTCAACCCAACACGTCCAGAGAACTCCAGTCAGCAATTCGTGAATTGTGTCATCCACGGGGACCTCGATAGCCCTAAGTTCAAAGGAACGAAACTCTATCCTATGAATATTATGTGGAGCTCCAAGAAACGGGACTTATACTTACAAAAGTGACGAGGATGCCACAAGAAAGAAAAAAAAAAGAAGACGTCGAGTTACAAAGCTAAAAACACTCCCAATAAATGGTCTTACTTCCCGTCTAGGTCGAGGAAGCCTCTAACATCTTACATGTGCTAGACAAACACCTAAGTATAAAACTTATGCTTGGTCAGTCGAGTTGAAGAAGCATGAAGACTTCTCCTCAGGACATGCAACATAATGCAATTATCCAGTTCTAATTGTAGAGGCCCAGTTTTGGATGACATGGGACATAGTCATGCTATGCAAATCATTTTAGAACTGGCCCAAAGACCATGCAGATAAGTAAAGTTCAAAATTTAAATAATTTAATATTTTAATCCTAAATTTTTATTAATATTGAAGGTTTTATTAGGATTTCATAGTAAATTTAGAATTTTAAATCCTAAAGAATTTATATTGCATTCATGATTCTAAGACAAATCATAGAAAGAAATAATAAAATCAATTTCAAGCAAGCAAACATGCAATAGAAAATAGGAAAAGAAGTCAAATGAAATAATAAGAAAAGGCAGGTGTCGCAGGGTCGGTAACATATCCCAGAAAAGAAAAATAGCGATTCGACTCCGCATATACATGCCTGTTACTAAATCTATACATCAAAATCAAATGTGGAATTAAGATACGGGACACGAGTTACTACTCCTGGTCTCCCGTCACATGATTCCCACACTAAAATGCCTCGGAACTCATGCTCAAATCTTATTTCTACTACATGACTCTCCTGAAAACTCTAAAAAGTACATCAAAAAAGTGAAAGAAAGACTCGACTTATAGAAAAATGTTAGCATGGGTTATAACATGCAACTTGTCTGAGTTATGCCTGGTTGGGGAGCTAAGCAACACCTGCAAGAAAAAGTTGGCATGTAAATCATCACATACTTCACTTTTTATTGTACATGTGTGCGTGCATATATATGATATAGGCCCTTAAGAGGTCAACCTAATATACTACCATGAGTATAAAAAATGGCTATACAATCACCAAAATCACAAGAAAAAAAAGGCACTTGGCTAGGACAACCAAGCTAGCTTAAAACAATAGTCAGGTGCCAAAAATACTACTTAACAACCTAATCCTAGCATAACACACCATTTAACTGAAAAGTGTCCTAGCAAGCAGCTAAGTGCTCAGGATAAATCCTCTGATAACCATATGACTTTTACTGGGTCTCACACCAGCCTCGTCTTAAATATCCAAGGGATCTAAAGCATATCACAATAAAGGAGGTGACATTTTAAAAGAGGTGGTCTCACGTATGGCCTAACATATATGTTATTTTAAAATAGGTGGATAAGTATTTGTAGTAGCAAAAATATCCATTTTATATTCTAAAATAATAGATCGTTAATGACAAATTCAGAGTAATCAAGTGACATGATTTAGAGTTCTTGGATCCTTCGCACAGTCATATTGTTTGTTACTCATGATACAAAAACTCACATTGCTCATTGAGATATCCTCATGTGTAATGTTCATTTAAGTATCACGCCTAACAAACAAGTTACTCTCCTAACAAGTAAGACAAGCCATTTAGGAAAATAGTTAAGCATACAATCATGCAAGAAGTTCACATTTTTATTGTTCGATTGAAGCATGATACAATCACAACGGGAGCCCAAAAGAGTGAAACACACATCATGAAAATAAATGCAAGGATTCCTACATGCAACATGACACACATGAATGAGACATACTGATAAAAACAGGCTACCCATGAAAAGGAGTTACACCTACTCCGGGGGGGGGGGGGG
>JXCR01139161.1:0-22095 GCA_002079205.1 Phalaenopsis hybrid cultivar
ATATATATACATACATACATACATACATACATACATACATACATACATACATACATACATACTTTTTATTTTTAAAATAAAGGCCATTAAATGTGGACCCATAACATGTAAAGTGACATGTTGCCTTTTTTTGGTTGAGGTCTAATTTTTCCTCTTTAGTAGCCTGGTATAGCCATAGGACTTTCCTGTTGACTATTCCTAGAAGACTAGAAAAAGAACCATCACCATTAGAAATTCTTCACTCGTCTTTGCTCAACTTGAAGTTCCACATATTGGTCTTAACTTCTAGCATTTAGTAGGTGGGGTTAATATGAGGGAGCTCAAGGAGAGTCCCCATAGAATGGTTAAGCCTTAGGACTAAACCTGGGTGGTCTGGTCTTGGTTAGGTTAGCTTACGCACACTACACATTCTCACACACCCCAAACCCTAAGACCACTTGCACTTAATTTGGTCTCCTGACTCCTTTTAGAAAGCTCATATGGATGGACCCAAACCCCAAGCCCTTGGCTAAGAAGGTTAGGACCAGCATATTGAGCATCCAAAATGAGTCCTTATATGGCTCCTATTTATTTTACATGGCTTCAGACTTACTTGCCCATCTTAGCCCAAAATCACCAAATGACCAAAATACCCCAACAGTTCTAATTTTTGCCAAAATTCTCAAAATTACCCAAAATACCCAAATTTGTCCAAAAGTCATTTAAAAACACTCACCACTACCTAAATTGACCAAAATTCACCAAAATCACCAAATTCCCAAAATACCTCCAAAATTGCCAAAAGTACCAAAATGCTCCTCATGACCCAAAATTTTCAAAAACTAAAAAAATTCCCAAAAATTCCAAAATCATCCCAAATATTTCCAATTTCAATTTTTAACCATCACATTGACCCAATTTGACCAAATTAACCTCAATCTTGGCCCAATTGACCACAATCTTGCCCAATTTCAATTCCAAACTCAAACTCAACATCCTTAATACTGATTGAAACCAAACCCAAACTCAATTTTGCTCAATTGCAAGCTCAATTTCATCCAAATAAAAAAGCCCCAATTTTGACCATGTGTTCAAATTCCACCAAATTGGCCTTCTAATTCAATTCAAAATCACTTGAAATCTTTTCAAAACTCATCATGATATCTCCCTACATCAAGTTAAATATTCAATTGACCTAAATTTTGATCCAAATCTAACCCAAACTCAAGCCCAAATTCATTCCCAATTTTAAAAGCCCAATCCCACCATGTTTAAATCCAAAAGCTTAAATCAATTAAAAACCCACATGATAATTTCCCCTCATCATCCATTTAATCAAAATCATTCCCTAAGTTTTAAATCCATGATCAAATCATTCCAAATCAAGCCTCATGACAAATTCCACAATATACCCCATAATTTTAAAATCCTTCCTCATGCAAGATCACCAAGCCAAAGGGAAGCCATGAAGCCATTCCGAAGCCATATGTGAGCCATGTAAACCTTGAAACATCACCAAGCTATTAATGGCAAGAGGACAAGCTACTTTCAAGCTTCCTTAAAAAGGTTTTAACCTTTTTAATGACACACTTAATGCTTAGCCCAAATCCCTTGGATGGTGACTCCTCCTCACTAATTAAGCTGAACCACCTGATTCTCCTCAACACCCAAACCTTCCTTGGTGGGTGAACCCAATCCCAATTCATGTTTTGGCCTAAATTGACCCAAAATGACCCTTCCCCATTCCTCTTTAATCCAAAACCCTTACACATGACACCCCAATTGACTTCACCAAAACCGAGCTCTGATCCCCCTAATCAAATGGTGACTTGACCAGTGCTGGCCAACCATCTTGACTGCTAGAAAACACCATGTCAAGGGAGCCCATATAGTCAAAACCCAATATTGAACCCATCCAAGTGACATCGACCCAAATGGACATTGGATCCTTTCTGCCCTCCACCTAGACAACACTCCAGCCACCTCAGCTTGACCTAAGAGCCACCATGGCCTCCTCTATTTAAACTCACCCTCCATGGTCAAGGGGGGAGAGCTTGAAATTCCTTAGGGAGACTCTGCCAAATTGCTCCCAGAGCTTCTTCAAGACCCACTGAGTTCAATCCAACCACCCTCAAGCCCTAAAACCCACTGTCTGAGCTCAATTTTGGAGCTAAAAATCAAGCCCGAAATAGGACATCCCTCTAGACTCCACCACATTCAAATTAATTGCACCCACACTATCCCATGAGTGAGAGAAGAAAATTCCCCATAGAAGCCCCATCACTAGACCACCCTAAGGTGGACTTTGATCAACATCCCAAATTAGCCTTGGTTGAAATCATACCTAGGCATTTCACCACAGATCAAGGCTTCATCTAGGAGCTCATTGGACTCAAGGAAATTTTTTAGAAGCACCCAATCGAGGCCACGCCTCTTGGGAAAAGGTGTTGAACTCTCCCCTTAAACCTTGCCTATTTTAATTCTTCATGCTTATAGAATTGATTTATGTTTTGATTAACCGTATGGATATGTTATCCTAGTTAAGACGGGTCTATAGAAACAAACCACACTTAATTTGGTTAAGTATCGAGCGGGATATTAAGTCTAAAAGTTGGACGGTTCATGGGTTAGGGGACTTGAGACAATGACGGAGAGCCGTCCGATCGTGCGTGTATCGAACGGAAGGGTGAGATCGCGTTGGATGAAGTGTCGGTGCATATACAACTGGTTGACTCGGTTGGTGACACCCAACCAGAAGCGGACACGTGCGCGGTTCGGAGCTGTCTAGGATGCGATGGCGCTGAGCTGGATAAGTAGATAAATCAGGATTTTTTTATTTATTTAAATGATCAGAACTTCAAAAATTTATATCTTGGTGTAGACAAATCATAAAAATAAAATAAAAATACCCTCTTACTCACTAAATAGAGAAAAATATTGTGGAAATAGTTTCATGTCTGTTTGATGCATATATGATTTTTAATTAATTAAATGGTGTTTTTCTTATTTGGATTCTCCATTTGCATAGACATTTTACCATGACATGGGACCATAGGGCTTTTGATGTCTCTGTTGTTTGACATCTCCCATGATTTTTCCAAGGTCGGGGGACATCTCTAACTAGAGATATCTAATTTTCAAATTAATAGTCTCTATTTTGATATAAAAATTATAATAATTAAAATATTGATTAGAAAATTCAAAACTTATTTTGGTAGATTCACTATGGTTAGAGGACCCTAGGAAAAATATAAACTTGATTTAACTCTTTAAAAATAACCCTAATTGTCACCAACCCCTAAAAATGAAATAAAAGTAATCAGGAGTAATCATAAATGTAAATGAAATAAAAATTATTCTCCACTATAATTTAGTATTATAGGAGCTTCCCATAAAATTTTCAAGTCAATTGGAGTTAATTTGACCATTCAAATGAACCAATTAAGTAAAATGACATTTTTGACATTAAGATAAATATAATAATTTAAATACAATTTTTAAAATTACCAAATTAGTTTTGGGAGCTCCTTATGACTGGAGGGACCTAAGAAAAATAAATTTGGAATTAAAATAGACACTTCATTTTTGAGCTATTTTTAAGCATTTAAATAATTAAAAAATAATTTAAAATCATAAAAATTGTAAAATTATAAAAGTATACTAAAACATCAGACTTAGCTCCCTGATCACTTGAGAACAATAAGTAGAATTTTCCTAATTTTTCTGAGTCAAGATATTAATTTTTAAAAGGCTTAAAATGAATTTTCTTTAATTTTCCACTAAAATAATTCTAATAGCTAAAATATAAACAAAAAAAAAAATGAAATTTGTTTATTTGGGTTCCGTGGACTTAGAGAGATTTAAGAAAAATGTAAGAATTAATTTTCCATTTAAATAATATTTTATATTTAATTAATACACAAAATAAACAAATAATTCTAATAATTAAATTAAACCTATAAAAATCATGAAAATTAGTTCAAGTGGTCCACTAATTTAGGTGAACCTCTAATAATTGTTTTAAGGACAAAAGTCTTATTTTGTTTGAGTTATTGAATTTTCATTGAAAATCCTTATTTTTACATAAAAAAATAATTATAAAATTAAATAAATTTAGAAAAAAGAACCTTTTCTCCTCTGATGTTTTAGTTTGCCCATGGGTAGGGTATCATCAAATTTCAAGGTCATTTGCATTAAATTTGATAAATTATGAAGTGTGAGGTCCTTAGGGGCAAAATGATAATTTTGAAGATTTGGCCTTAATTAATATTTAGGCTTAGTTGAAAATGGCAAATGGGCAATGAATGATCTTAATTAATATGATTAAGTGATTGAAACATAAAGGGGTAAGTGGTAGAAACCAATCCCACCTTTGTCACATTAAATGATAAATTGACAATTTCCATAAATTACTTTAATTTGAAAGATAATGAAAATTAAATGACCCTTAAGGTTACAGGTTGATCTTGGGAGTCAATAATTCATTAATTCAATACCCCTTAATTGGTGTTCAAATGATAATACAATACTCCGATAAAAAAATTACACTTGCATATTTAACTTTTCCTAAAATTGCAAACATACCTATTAAGTCTTAAGGGCTTGGCAGTGAGCTAGAATTAATCAAATTTGATTAATATGGATTAGAAAAGAGGATAAAATTAGTTTTAAATATATTTGAAACACTACAAGCCCATCTTAAAAAAAATCAAATCGGTTAAGTGATCCCCGATAACTGCTTATATGCAACTGTATAACAATAATTCTGATTACATTTTTCACTTATATTTCTTTATTTCGCAACAAAACCAAAAACTTGATCCTGAAAAAAATAAGAATTTAACTTTTAATTTATATATATTGGGATACTACGCAAATATATGTATCGTTATAAAGTAATATAAAACTTTTTGATTGAGACCTGAATATCAAACTCACAGGAAATATGCAATATGCACTTTTTGGAGAACTTTCTATTTTTAAAAAGATAATATTTAAACTAAAGACGTTTTCACAGTAAAGAAAGTTTAAATATTTTTAGTAATTTTAATATTTTGACAAAAATAGTACAAACTTAAAAAGATAACTTGAGTTTTTGTAGAAGAAAAACACTAAATATGAAAATATATTTCTCCTTATCGTGAATCAGTAATAAGTAAAGGATTGTGTTGTGCCAGACAGAAGCAATAATATTCTTTGCCCTTACTAGAGATATTATAAAAGACATTGACTAATTTAAAGTTTGAATAGTTCTAAAGACCGGCTAGACAGGGAAGATACTAGCTCTCACTCTAGATTTCTCTTGATTCCCTCCACCTCGGGGCTAACATCTAGTATCAGAACCTAAAAAAATAATCCAAGTTGGGGGCTTTAACCTGTCACTTTAAAGTCCTCTAACTCTGCACCCTTCAATGAGTATTTTCTTATTTATTTTTACTCAATAATATGAACTACATTCTCATTCATACAATCTCATGTGATTCTTTCCAATTGTTGACTGAGACATCCCGGTTCTTACATGTCCTCACAACAAATTTTAACATCTGGATTGGCCAAATCAAGAAGTAAGCCGGTTCTTACATGTTCTCAAAGCAAATTTTAATATCTAGATTGGCCAAATCAAAAAGTAAATGAAGTACATAGATTTAAATCATTACAACCTCTTTCAACATTAAAGATCAATACTCTCCACAATTTCCATCCAACACTTAATTACTTATCATTTTAAGAAGAAAGATAAAGAAAACTACTCAGAATCTATGGAGAAAATAAAATCACACTTTAGTTTAAAAGAAGAAATTATTGTCAAACCAACAACAAGTCTTGATTAAAGTCTCATCCAAAACTTAATTACTTATCATTTTAAGAAGAAAGATAAAGAAAACTACTCAAAATCTATAAAACCACACTTTAGTTTAAAAGTAGAAATCATTGTCAATCCAACAAGTAGTCTAAACTTAATTACTTATCATTTTAAGAAGAAAGATAAAGAAAACTACTCAAAATCCATGCCATCCATCACTTTAATTACTTATCATTTTAAGGAGAAAGATAAAGAAAACTACTCAGAATCCATGGAGAAACTTAATTACCTATCATTTTAAGAAGAAAGATAAAGAAAACTACTCAGAATCCATGGAGAAAAACAACACTTTAATTTAAAAGAAGAAATCATTGTCAAACTAACAACAAGTCTCGATTAAAGAAACCACACTTTCGTTTAAAAGTAGAAATCATTGTCAAACCAACAACAAGTCTCAATTAAAACCCACACTTTAGTTTAAAAGTAGAAATCATTGTCAAACCAACAACAAGTCTCAATTTAAACTAAAAGTAGTCTAAAACAAATGTTCTCATTTTAAGAAGAAAGATAAAGAAAACTACTCAGAATTCATGGAGAAAACAAAACTACACTAAAAATCATTTTCAAACCAACAACAAGTCTCAATTAAAACCAAAAAGTCTCAAAACAAAAAGATAAAAACTTATCTCAAGTTCTCCACCAAACTCTTAAAGTTCCTTTAATATGTCTAAAACAAAAGATAAAAACTTATCTCAACAATAAGTCTCAATTAAAACCAAAAGTAGTCTAAAATAAAAGATAAAAACTTATCTCAACAATAACAAGTCTCAATTAAAATCAAAAGTAGTCTAAAACAAAAGATAAAAACTTATCTCAAGTCCTAAGTCTCAATTAAAACCAAAAGTAGTCTAAAACAAAAAGATAAAAACTTATCTCAAGTCCTCTCCCATTTCAATTAAAACCAAAAGTAGTCTAAAACAAAAGATAAAAACTTATCTCAAGTCCTCCACCAATCTTGAATTTCCTTTGAATCTGTCTAAAACAAAAGATAAAAATTTATCTCAAGTCCTCTACCAAACTCTTGAAGTTCCTTTGAATCTCTTCTCTTTTACAACACTCTCAATATAAAACTAAAAAAAATTAAAGAAAAAGATAAATATGTGGTGCCTGGAAATCTCTCCAACTAACTCCCCAATTTTTGAACTTTCAAAACATTTCCAGTACTTTCAGGACCTCTTTTAAATTCCAATCTTCCTTCTTTTATAATTCATTAAAAGGTGTCTTGGTATCTCTTCAAAATGTGCCTTGATTCGATGTATTTCCCCAAGAGATGCATCTTTTCACAATAATTTTCGTCCATGGTATTTGTAACCACCTATTAAGCCAATAGATGCCTCAAAAACCTCCACAAAATTTGTAAAAACCAAATTTACTCATTTAATAACTGCCACTGGTGCTTAAGCGCAGGGCCTCTGGAGCTTAGGAGTGACCTTCTCTGTTTACTCGGCGCTTAAGCGCCGGATTTGACACTTAGGCGTCAGAACACTTTTGCACATTTTTCACCTATTTGCTCCAAATTTGATTCTTTTTCACTCATTTAAGAATTTTTCACCTTTTCACCTGTACCTAAAAGAAAAACACAAAAATACCTTCCATTAAAGCGCAATATCTCAAAAATAAGTATAAAAATGTGTCTAAAAATACTATATATTTTAGGTGTATCATTAAGCTTCTTAATTAAGTCAATTTGCCCATTAAAGACCTTCACCCACATAATTTATAAATAAAATATCAAGTGATAATTACCCCATCCTTAGGGTGGGCTAGAACATCAGTTCATTGAGCATAAGGGTATAATAATGATGAGTTATTAAGCGACATAATGTGTTTGAACGAACTCAAGACGATTCAAAGGATTGTGAGATGCCAGGGGCCCGGTCTCTGAACCTTTCCCATGCTCTTTTGAATACCTTGAAGCACAAATAAACTCATTATGTCTTGCTTGAGAAATCATCTACGCACTTAAATAAATAGGACCCACCAAGTTATGACATAGGATTCGATAAGCCTGTGACAAACATATCTATAGGCTTTAATTTCCTGTAAATTATAAATGTTTACTGCAAAAGATACTAAAGTTTCAGGGGGAGGAACAAGAAGACTTGACAGTTATGCTTTTATGGTTTACAGTACTTTCTTTTCTTGCACTTTCTCTACTGTACTTGTCATGCTTATAAATTTGCATGTTAAATAACAATGTCACCCTGCATGTCAAGACCAAAACCTTTAGGATAGCCACCAAATTAAAACCAAAACTAAAATCAAACAAGAAAAAACTCACTGCCATAACATTCAAAATATAAGACAACTCAAAATTTAACCACAAATAAAATGAAACAAAAATTGCAACTAAATTAAAACGTCTCTATCGGATGATCGGAAATCCCTCAGAGGAGGTAACCTACGGTTTCTACAAGATTTCTCATAGTATAAATGAAATTATGAAACTCATTGAGTTGCGTTTAGTAAATTCATTTGGACTAAGTGAATCTGAAAGAAAATAGTAGTGCTAGAACGAGGGAACCGTAGGATCCTAATCGATGTCACTCTAATCAACTTTAAAATCCCCCATAATATTTAAATGACCATAAACATAGGGAACATTTGATTTGACATCAGAACTTGACACATTAGAAAACGTAAACTCGCTACGACGATGAGCTTGGAGCTAGCATTATGGGCAGCACGACCATCTTCAACAGCAAAACATGTCTACACCAGCTAGACCATTCTTTAGAATTAAACAACCAAGCCATAGGACTTCGAGGTTATTTTCTTATGCAATATAAATCCTCAACTTTTATTTAGGCCTTTGTATAACCCTGCTATAAAATTTAAGCCCTAACATGTCTTAGGATTCTGAGGTTGTCGTTCAACACGACCTAAATCCTCATATATTCTAGGATATTTGTGTGATCGTTTAAGACCTAATTATTAAAATTGGCAATATGAAACATGCAAATATTTCTCCTCTAAATTGAAGCCAAACAGTATGATAGTTTGTGAAGTCATCGAGGTTCTCCTCAGGATCTATGACGTCCCCTAGTTCTTATTCCTTTCAATTCAAAAATAAAATCTTCCAAATTTGAGTTTCCCCTTTCACACCTCTTTATTCGATCTC
The DNA here is from genome assembly GCA_002079205.1 of Phalaenopsis hybrid cultivar. Taxonomy (NCBI): domain Eukaryota; kingdom Viridiplantae; phylum Streptophyta; class Magnoliopsida; order Asparagales; family Orchidaceae; genus Phalaenopsis; species Phalaenopsis hybrid cultivar. The sequence continues at coordinate 8,964 of JXCR01139161.1, forward strand.
TTTGAAAAGTCTAATCCCTTTGAAATTCTTGAAGACAATATCCTCTAATTTTTATCAAGAGTTTTCTTAGGTGACTTCAGTTATCTAAGATGTAATTAACTATAGGAGGGGCGTGCCCTTATAGGAAGCTTTTCCGAACCCAGCTTGATATAAACCCTATTTAATTTTTCATATTAAATAAAGGAACTTTTTGGCTCATATTAAAATGGTTTCATAGATCAAATGGATGTCATATATTTCTTAATTTATTTGATTGAGCCTCACTATCAAGTCACTTGTTTATCTTTTGGGACAGATACATAGCTTGAGGTGTAGTGCTTTTTTATTTAAACTATGAAATATATGAGATCAGTTTGATTTCATATTTTTTCTAAATTAAATATATATTTAAATTAAATGTCCCTTCAAAGTGGGTGATGTGATTTCCATTCTGGTGACCGACAGCTTCCACAGGACGACCCCCTAAAAATAGTGCCAACATGACATGCGATAGATCCTCAGTTCCTTAACACGGGCATAATAATTTTACTCCTAATGCTTTAACTCACAATACTCATCGAGATCGACCCGACAAGCAACACTTGTTAGGGCATCAAGACCAACAAGGGTTACTTGTCTATCGAGTATGACTTGTTATCCAAGCACACATGCAAATGGAAGTGTAGTTAATCATACGCAAGAATTGTGAAGGTGAGTGTGCTATGGAGACAGTAACTTGGAAAGGTGGGTGTGCTTTGAAGGCAGTGACCCAAAGGGGTGGGCGTGTTGTGGAGGCAGGGGCCCAAGGAATGGGTGTGTTGTGAAGGAAGTGGCCTAAAAGGGTGGGCGTATCATGGTGGCAGCGACCCCAAGGAATGGGTGTGTCATGGAGACAATGACTCAAAAGGGTGGGCGTGCTGTGGAGGCAAGAGATGGGTATGTCATGCAGACAACAACCCAAAGAAATAGGTGTATTATGGTGACAGTGACCTTAAAGAGTGGGCGTACCGTGGAGGCAGCGGTTCAAAGGATGGGTGTGCCATGGGGGTAGTGAACAAAAGGAATGGGTATGTCTTAGAGGCAGTGACCCGAATGATTGGGTGTTTCATGGAGGCAGAAGCCCAAATGATGGGTGTTTTGTGGAGGTAGTAACCCAGGAATATGAGTGTACACGAGGTGCGGTGACTCCAAGGGAAATCATATAACAATCCAACGTGGATACATATGCAAGAAGTGGAGTTATTCTCTTGGGGAGAACTACGCAGCCGGGGGAATTGATATGTAAGTTGTCTTTAACATAGAAATGTGGGTGTCTGGGTCAAGGACAATGACCTATGTAAGAATCAAACATGCATGACTATGGATATACAAGATGACATGCAAAGTTGACATGTGAGAGTGCACTAGTGAAAATGCAAACATTAATGACATGGGGGCACCGTGACACAAAGACGTCATGGAGCAAATACTTGGAGTAGTGTGCCAATGAGAGGTGCAAATACTTGATATGGACATCTGAGGACATATGCCCACAAGTGCACAATAAGAGTGCAATTGGTGAATATTCTAATGCAATCATGCAAAGACTATGTATGAGAAATTGGTTATTGGACAGCTAGATCGACTGGGGTGTTCAACCCGGGGCAACATAGCTAACTAGCTCAGTCAGGCTAAGGTAGCTGGCTGGACTGAAGTGACTGGTTGACTGGTCCAACACACCAGTTGGACCAAAGTGAACAGTTGACTGAACTGGGGTGGCCAGTCAGACCTAAGTGGTTGGTCGACCAGGCCGAGGTGGCTGATCGGACCTAAGCAGTTGGTCAATCGGGCCTAGGTGGTCGATCAGACCAAAGTGATTGATCGGCCAATCCGGGGCAGCTAATCAAACCAAAGAAAGGTTGATCATGTTTGTGCATTCTATTGAACGCAAGTGCAATAAGCAAAAATTTCCATGCAACATACACCACATTGAAACATGCAATATAATGCAATCATCGTACATAATAACAAACCATGCTCACCCAAACGTACTCACATAGGAACTTAAGGTTTAGCTCTTGGATTTGCAACATAGTTGCCTTTGAATTTAATAAGGAAATGTGAAGAACTCCATTTTTTTATTTCTCATAGAAGAAGTCATTTACCGTTAGTAGAGCGCACTAGCTACAAAGCTTTCTCTGTCCACGAATTTTCCAAGAATTTATAGAATGGGGTAGGTACAAAGCTTTTCCAATTACTCAAGATCTAACCATTCCAGCCCCTCCAAGGAAGGTTGGAAATTCCAAAGTTGTGGGAAATTGGGATTCCAACCCACTATGATTTAGGTCTAAGGCTTGAAATAGGAAGTCACTCAGCTTTGCAAGGGATTGGCCTCAAATGTAATTTCTACCTAGGGCTTCCTCTAGAAAACAAACAACCAATCCAAAGGCGGGTGACCATGATGACTAGTGTCGGTCGACCAACTAGCCTCGTGTGGGTGACCAAACCCACAACACCTGGTATAATATATTCATAAGGCTAGCTAAGAAAGAGTACACAAAAGATTTTATATAATCAATAATGTGACATTTGATGTTGCGTTTCTTCACGTAGGATGAAGCTCTTCTAATGATAGAAGAAATGGTGACATTTTAGTGAAGCTCCAGCGAGACCCACTCCATTATTTCTACATAGAACAAAGAAGATCTCCTTTAGAAGGAGAGTACGATGAGATTTCAACAATGTTTTGAGCTCTGGTGAAGTTTCGGCGGTGCTCTGATGATCTTTTACCAAGTTAAGATGAAGCTCTCCTTTAGTGTAGGAGAGGAGACACCTTGCTTCCTTTGCTAGCCATGATCTTCCTCACAAAAATCTCTTTACACACTCAAATGAAGTGATGTGAATAAGAGGAAGTAAATGAAAGAAGAAGGAGAAAAAGGGGACTAACTCCTTCGCTATCTCCTTGAGGAAGATGAAGATTCTTCCTCAAATCCCTTACTTCAAGCTCTAAGCTCCAAGAAAACCCTAAGCTCCTTAAAGAATAATATGGATTTCTCCCTTGTGCTCTCTCAAGCCCTTTAAACTTGAGACCCTAAGAAATTTGAAATGAATGGAAATGGGTGAAATGAGGAAGAGAGGAAGCTTAAACCAATCCCCATGCACAATCCTCCAAATGTCCCTCAATTAAGCCAAAAATGACTAATCTATAGCACTTAGGACATGCCAAAAAGGGTTAATCCTCCTAATCTTTTCATAATACTAAGGAAATCTCTCTATGTCCAAGTAGGGCCTAAGAATTTGGCACTATGTGGCACGCATCCCTAGGGTCACCAGGTGAAATTTTAAAATCGGGGTGAGCCGGCGTGGTCACGCCTCTCTACCCGCATGGTTAGTGTGGTCATGCTGACTTCTTGACATTATTACTCTAGGCTCACTATCTTGCAGTGTGGTTACGATGCCTTCTCGTTTGACTACACTGAAGGCAGCCATCACGCAACTACTAAGAGGTCCAGCGTAGCCACACCATCCCACGACGTAATTATGGCGTAGGCTCTGTCTTGCAGCACAGTTATGTCACCTTCAGTTGTGGCTACATTGAAGGAAACCCTCTCAACCCTTATGGGTTGGGGTTAGGTGTGGCCACGCCCAATTTGGGCATATTCGTGTTAGGACCTTATGCATCATTTTTTTCATTTCGAGAGTCAGTTAAGATCATTTCGTGACTTGAAAGCTCTTAATGACCGGAATGGAATAGATAGGCCTCAAAATACTCATTCAACTAGCACTTGAAGAGGGAACCATCACGGATCAGAGGTAGTCGCTATCGCGCACGACCAGGACAGGGTGACTCTATTCCGGTGAAGGTGTGCATTTGGTAACATCTTGATAGTCTCCTTCAGCTAAAGAAGGGCATGTGTGAGTGTCACATGCTCCTACAACATCACTGGGGCATCTAGTATTTGTGACATCAAAAATCGACACCAACACAAATAAGTTTTTAGGCTAAAAAGAATAAGACAAACAAAAATGAAGACCCTCACGGAGTCGAGGCATTATCCAATAGTCTATCGGTCCTCTCTTTGGTTACCAAAAGATTTGTACCCATTATCCGAGTCATCACCTTCTTTAAAGAAATCAACAAGACGGTCGAGGATCAAAACAGTGAACTCGACTAGGTCAGAAAACATTGGATTGACCAAGCCGTGGTGAACAAACCTTTTGATAGCATACTCAACCCCAACCTATGTTATTTTGACAACTCCTCACTATAACGAGCGACTCCAATCTTCCCCTGAGTTCAATGATCTCCTTCTTTAGTTACTCCTCCCTTTGTTCAGATTGCTGCTGCTTTTGCCTAGCGAGGTCTTGAACATCGCGAGATCTCTAGAGATCATTAGTCAAGCAAAAAACTTCTTCCTAGGGCTTTAACAAGCTTTCCTTGGTTGTTCTAAAGGAGCCTGCCTTTTCATGAAAGAAAACCACAAGGAATGAGAAGCCTGGCTTACTTCAACTGTGATCGGACGGCGTGCTCAAGAAGCCCCTCATAAAAGAGCCCCTTGAACTCCACTTGAAGCGTCGAAGATCAAGTCATTTCCGAAAGAAGTGATGACATATGCTAAGTGTAGGAAGATAGGGGATGCAGTTATTTGAGACGTTTAATAGGTTAGACCGGTCATCAGTACTCATCAATAGCCATCCTTCACCCCCTTCAGATGAGTGCCAGTTAAGGTTACTTTGTTTTCTCTTTAATGAAAGTAGGGTCACAACGTTAGCGCCCTCCGCTGGCTCCTTCTCTTCTAGGTGGATAGCTTCCCGCTTTAGAGATGACAAAGATTCAAAAATAGAAGAAGAAGCAACGCCTCCTGAAGTCCAATCGAGAGGAGTGACAGAAGAAGGCTCAGTCGCCCATGCCCTCTCAAACAAAGCAAAGCAGATGGCATCAGACCTGCCATCCTGCGAAGAGGCGATGGTCGTTTGGTCTGATGCAACAAAGGAAGGATTTGTATCTGCAACCTTCCTCTGATTTTCCTCAGGTATACGATACATACTGCTCTTTAAGGCTCTTCACCTCCCGGTCCATCGGGAATGATGGATCGATTGCCGACACAGTACTGAAGAGAACTGGAGAATACTTTGGAGTCATTACAGTCGAATGAAAAGAGCAAGAGGGAGAATAAATGAAGAAATATAAGATGGGAAATCAAAAAACTCAGAAACAGAGTGCAAAAGCTAGAAAGACCAACCTCTGACCCTATTTATAGGGCGGGCACACAGGTCGAAGAGTGATACAAAGATAAGTGTCTCACCAATCATTGTTTTAAATTACTCCAAAATATTATTTTATTACAAATAACATTATTACAGGTTTCAAATGAAGTGCTTAATGAATGGGTCCTTCGTAGCTTCACATGAGGCATACCACTTCTCAAGCAAACCTCCAGAAGACCATCTCTCCAACAAACCTAATATGTTACATCTACCCGACCTCACTTTGGAATCAAATCAAAATAACCGAGTAATGGATGGATCCCATCTTGACACTAATGTTGTTCATCAAACCTCGTAGCAACGCGGCCTCCTTCTATAGTAGAGAAATGAAGACTGACTTTTATTTAAAAGCAACCTCCAGATGCTCGTGAAAAGTCAACCACTCTAGCAGATGGGTCGGTAGTGTTTTCAGTTGTTTGGTGCAGAACCTTTGACATCCCTTACACCTGGAATGCCACTGACCTAGGTGAGAGTCTCTGATGCACAGTCTATTCCTGCGAAGAGCTTTTGCCCACTTCGATCAACTAAAGAGGAGGAACGATCACATCAAGGGGCCTAGCAGCCATGAATGGAACCAAGTCGACCACTCACCACATTCTTCGTCCTTTATCTAGATTGACATATATGAATTTAAAAGGAATGCCAAGTTACTACGCTGCCAGAAATAAAAAAGAATTTCTTACATACTCACGAGCCTTTCATGTGCAGTCAGGGGAAAACCTTCCTTTCTAGCTAGGGTGTCTCCTCTCCTTTGCAAAGGGTCAGCTGTCACCTCTACTCTTGGGATACTATGATCGTCAACAGCTCTATCACCCGGACAACATCAATGGGTCCACCGCAACCCTGTCCTCGCTCGAGCAAGGATCCACAGTTTTCTAGAGCAGCCTCTTCGTTGGCCGCCCTTCAGGTCTTTCGGGAGAAGCAATCTAGTTTGCCTGCTCAGGTCTGGCTGTCTCTCATCCCTTCTCTCTTATAACCTCCTTTTTCCTTTTAAGGACTGATGTCATAATAGGAGGTGCAAATCCCGCCAAGGCCAGTAAGCTTAGGTTGACTGTCCTTTTGCTCGTACCACCCGACATGATGCCTACTCAATAGTCAAGAAAACATCAAAAATAGATAAACAAGTCAATTTATGGCCTTATTTGTAAGACACACAGGGCATGAAAATGAAGGGAGAATTAATTATTAAATTTTCCTTTTTGGTTTTCTTGATACGATTAATTAATAATATCTCGGTTCTTATCGCATCCGTGACCACAAAAGAGGTGGAAAACTCCGAGAATTAATATGTTTACCCAAGAACTATTGACATGAATCTCAAAGAGAACAAACGATCGAGAATATAAAGCTTCCCTCCAAGGTAAGCAATCAAGTGTCAATTCAATGCCAAGCATTAGAAGACACATCTCTAATCCTAGGATAGACCAAAGCTCTGGAGATGGTTCCTCACTCGGTAGTGAAAAGATTTGCCGAGGGTGAGGTGCAAATCATCCTTATAGCGAGTTTTTTCGAATACCCTGCATAAGAAGCGACAAGATCCACCCAAGACCTTGCGAGAGGGAAGATCTGACCGAGGCAACTAACTGACCAAATAGATGAGAGACAGATCATGCAAAACTTGAGCCAAACAGCAAGTGAGCAATGACTCCCGAAGAAACAAACCAACCCATTGGTCAAACGACATACTGAAACAACAGGTCTCGCAGAGCTTATCGGCATACCTCTCAACAAAACAAATGACCCTATTTAGACTAACCGATTACGCCCTCTCGACACAGGCAAATTCTAGATGATCGACCAATACGACCGATCCTCCACCGACCAACAACACTCATTTAAACTCATAAGTCATTGTAAACAGTTATTCTCTGCCAATATTATGACGATCATTAATCCAAATTATACAAATTAATTCTATTAAGGTTGATTACCAAAACGGTTCTCACCTTCCTTAATTGTACTGATTAAACTCATTTAAATAGGCGATCTCAAGAGCAATAAATGGACTCTCTCCGGTCCTCTCCTAAAAAAATTAGGTGCACTTTCTCTCTCTTTCTCTTTCTCTTGCCTCTTTTGATCCCAACTCTCTCAGTTTGCTCAAAAAAAGAAAAGTTAGGATTCAACAATTATCTATATAATTGTGAGAAGAAAAAGGAAGATTTACGTATATACCACATAATGCTTACATATATACATATCTAACCGAACCTACATTTGATTTTTAATTTTTTACCACTCTCTAAGGTATAAAAACATGTATTATACTTTTTAAAAATTAGCAACAGTGATATTTTTTATGGGATACAAGAAATTTCAGTGTTAATAATGCAATAATCAAAGTTTAGGTGCTAAGAATGTCAATACATAACAAATATGTGATATATATGTAAATGCCCCCGAAGAAAAAAAAAATGTTCTTCCTTAGTGGACTCTCACACGTTCGAATCTCATGCCTTGAGAAATTTTATAAGACCAAAGCATTTGAGAAATTTCTATTATTTCCTCAACTAATCTCCCCCAACTTTCCCTTCAAAATCTCGAAAAAATTATTTCTTACGACGGTGTATGCAGAGATGCATGCGCTGTCCGATCTTCACCGTTGATTAGACCAAAGTTGTATTTCAGTGGACCCATTTTTTTTTTAGAAAAAAAAAAAATTGATGAAAACTCTGATCAACGGTTGAGATTGGCGGCTCATGGATCTCTGTATACGCCGTCCGTATGGAATAACTTTTCCAACATTTCATATCTTTTTAACTTTTTAACGAGAAAAAGATGAATTCGATGACAATTATCGCATCGACAACGATAATAATAGCTCAAAATATCAGAAAACAAAAATTTTAAAAATAAATATTTGATAGATTAAATTAGAAAAAATTAGTTCAAAATATTAATTATTACATAACTTGAAAATAAAATTAGAAAAATAGACTTTAACAATGTAGACATACAATAACATTTACATACATACCACCCAAAATTTTGTTATTTACAAATTAAGCATCTATGTGATTTTCTTGACCCACGGAACCAATTTATTTACGCATGCCACGATCAAACTATTGAGAATTTGATTAAAATGAATAATATGGTTTATAGGGTGGCTGATTTGTAAATAGCAAGTTCCTGGTGGTCTATATGTAATTTATTTCATATATATAGGTAAAGAGCACAAATGTAACAATTAATGTGTAGGCCTTAGCTATCTAAATACATAAATATGCATGTAACCTTCCCCAAAAATAAACATAGGAAGAGTCAATAAAAATTTCCTTACATAATAAATAAATTTCAATAATTTTTATAATATACAAGAAATTGCATAAAGTAAAATTATAAAACTAATTAGTTTGTTAAGCTAACAATGATGATAAAGAAGAATAACTTAGAAGCAAGAGGACATATGCTAAAGTTACCGAACAAAACAACAGAATGTGCTTATATACGTGCGTTTATATATGTGATTATTGACGTAATGGGGGTGGTCGTAATAAGACAAAAAATAATTCATTATTTAATTAATGAAAATATTTACATACATAGCATCATTTTATCTGTGTTAAAAAAAAAAAAATTACATCAAGACTCCACACGTAGAGTTACGTGTAGAGTCGAATGAAATCACGTTACGTAGAAAAAAAAATTCTGCCCGATAACATAAGGGAACATTCCTCTCGTGTTATTCAAGTGTTATCGTGTGTTATTCAGGTGTTACTTTGTGTTATTCAAGTATTGTTGATGTGTTATTGTGTTATTATAACACCGGAAATATTTTCAGAAAACAATAACACTTGAATAACATACAATAACACCTGAATAACACGAGGCTAATATTCCCTTGTGTTATCGGGATGATCACCTCCACGACGTAATTTCATTGGACTATACACGTAACTCTACATGCAGAGTCATGATGTAATATTTTAATGTGTTTAAGAGGATGTATTTTATATTTATAAAAAATTAAAATTTAGGTGTTAGATATTTAAATACATAAGAATTGAATGGTATATATGTAAATGCGACATTCAAACAATTATAAAAAATAAAAAAAAATAATGTAATAAAAGTAAATATAAAGAAAAAAATAAAATTGAGGTTTTCAGAATATCATGATAGATGTAAAGAATATAACTAGTGTAAGTCGATTTCCGGGGGTCACATTGCTTTGGCGTGGGACCAACGCTACCTAATATGCCGGCATTTTTCTTTATCTATAAATTTATTTAGCTCGTTTTTGGGTCGTAAAATTGAAAATGAAGAGTTCAAGTACGAGTTGAGGGTGGCTCGAACTCAATTCAACTTGTCTATACGTGCCTTTTATGTTGAATGTCAGAAATCAAGGGGCTATGAGCGGTTCATTTGGTTGTTTTTTTATTGGAGAGACAAGATGAATAATAAGATGGGCATCGGTCGTCATTGGCTGACAAACACGTGTTAGATTTTTGTTAGAATTGGATGAGAATGTCACAAGTGGGATAAAAGTTAATGATGATCATACACAACTTCATCAACAAATTTTTGCAAAGCATAACTATGTTTGATGAACAAAAGTAATTGTACATCAAGAACACATCTAATGAATCTCTAGAAAATCTCACGGACAAAAAAATACAAAGGAATAAAATTAACGATGACCCCTTAGATAGAAGAATAAGAGCCCACTGATTGAAGTCCAAAGGTCCATCCAAATAGCATCAGAAGGCTAAGCATTTACTAGCGAAATACTGAAAGACTTATCTGACCAGGTGCAACACCCCTAGGCCAAGGTTGAAGGCCGACCAAGCGAATGCAGTCCAAACCGAAGATTAAAAACTAAGAGGAAAGCGGCGGCATAGATATACCTCTCGTCACAATTCAATTCAATGGAAGAAAGCATCTTCCCTAATTATCTAACAAACGCCCTTGAGATTCTTCATTAGGGGCTAAGAACTAGTCAACACATAACCACACAGAGCATCCCCGAAGGATCGCCTCGTCAACGGGTAAGCTAGCTATCAAATTATAATGATTTACTCTCTACCCGATAAGCTAGCATTGCTCTACTGACAAGAGTTCTATATCCAAGGATTAATAGTCGACAACCATACTAGCTTAGCCTACTGACAAAACCAAGTCGATCGAATCAAGTCGCGCCGACCAGAAAATCATCAAGGGTCGGCCGACAACCTCGATTCAGCTCAATCGAATAAAAAGTTTTTGTCAAATCAAGACCAACTAATTTTAGTCGACCAAGTCAAAGTGTGGTAGAACTAAATGCCAATATATGTAAAATCGCTAAAATATCCTCTAATGTCCTCATTAAAGCAGAGAAAAATATGTAACTTTATATATGGTACGCCCTCATCTATAAATAGGAGAATTGTTTCCTTATAAAAGGATAATCAATAATTTAAATTTTTGTTCATTATCATGCATTTCTCTCTCGCTCTCTCTCCTGTCTTGCACTCTATTCTTTGGATGCGATTCACAAATAAATTCATATTCGAGAGTAGTTTAGGTCTAACAAAAAGGATGATAGTTATACTTATTTCTATTCACTATCTCCATCATCATTAATAACAACTAAAATATTAAAAATGAGCATGATGATAGTGGTAGTGATAAGTTAATTTAGTTTGATGAAATAATAATAAAAAAAATTATCTACCTTAACTTTATGTTTGGGATACATGAGTGATTACAACATTTTGTGCTAGTAGGCATACAATACTCCTAGCTTTATATGTGTTCAAGAATTTCTAAGTCAATTTTAAGTTTGAGAATTTCAAACATGATCATACACACCAACAACATTTAATTCTATAAACATGCTAATCCATATCTAGCACCCTGCTTCTTCCATGTGCCTAACCGCAAGGAAGATGGCTGTTTTGCCATAGTTTATTCTTATTTTGACCCCCAATTATCGAACTAAGGTAAAAAGGGCATTTTTGTAATGTGGTACCGCTCACCTACCACATCTCACCTACCGCTCACCTACCTCTCATCTACCACTCTCTTGCTTCTATAAATAGAGAGGGTGTGAGGCTTAGGAGAGCAAGAGAAAAGATCTTAAGCTACCACAAAGGATGAGAGAATAGCTAGAGAGCTAGAGAGGAGGAGAGCATCTTAAGGCCTTGTATCAAGGTGTCGCTTGAGAGGGAGGCCACAGAAGAAAGATGAGGGCTCATCTCTATGTATAAGCTATGTATTCTCTATTTCTTTTGCCTTAGTGAACTATTTGATTGATTCCCTCCCGTGGACGTAGATCCAGTTGGATCGAACCACGTAAACGATCTGTGTTTGCTTGTGTTATTTGCGTTTCATTTTCTATGCCAGAAAGTATACATCTCACAACACTTATTTGATTTCCTTAATGCTTATTTGAAAAGACAAGGTTTATTATTGTGTAAATGAGGATCAAACCTAAATCTTAGCATAAACATTCAAAGACTTTATCAAGTATTTGAAAGATATGAATTATTTCAGAATGATAGGTTTGGGACTTCTATTATTAACCTTTCATATTGGTCTAAGGGACAATTTAACCAATTTTGACATATTGCAATAAGCCCTCCATTGATGTTAAATAATAGTGGCCTCTATGTTATGACATGCATAAAAAATATATTTGAATAGATAGATAAAACACAAATTAAAAATTTTCATAGTGGAGTATCAAGTAAAAAAAACTAATAAATGGGTCATTGACCTCTTTATTTGATGTCCCCTTGGCCTCTTATCAATGTATAAAGGCGGAGTAGATTTCACAAAGATGTTCTATAGAGTAGAAATTTGAGGCCCGTCACACCAACAATCAAGAGAAAAGGATGAGTATTAGTAATCACATTTGTTTAGTTTGTTAGGCTTTGACATAAATAATGCATGTACAAGTGGTGATATATGTAATTGGTAATTTATGTATACTTTTTAATGGAATCTTATTTGTGAACAACTCTTATTTAACTTGATAAATAAATAAACTAAATACACATGAAGCACAATGATTGGAAATAACATGAAGTTTTCTAAGAAATTTGATTTAAACTCTCATTTCATGCAAAAATAATACACAAAATATTTGATGAACCACATGTTAAAAATTGTATTTTTCTCACATTTGGGCATCAAACTATACTTGTTCTCATTCACACTCCTAGTCAAATTTCTAACTGGACTCTGCATTACTTCGATAATTATAAAAATTATTCTATACGGACACAACATGCAGAGATGCATGCGGTGTCCGATCTACACCGTCGATTACCGCAAAGATGTATTTTGGTGGGCTCCGTTTTTAACTTTTTATTTTTTTTTATCGATGTAAGGTTTTATTTTGGTTGAATTTCATTATTTGAAGTGTTTTGGATGGAATTTCTAGAGTTCTATTAATAAAATTTAAGAAGATATACATGCATATCAGTTAATTCCTATGCATTTACATATATAACTATACCCCGATAATGATTTAGTATGAATCTTAGAGGAATCTTATGGTCGTAAGAGATAAGGGCGGTCAAAGATGGCCCATTAGAAGTCAAGAATCATATCAACATGAATCTATGAAATTCAATGCCTAACCAAGGCTACTCCTATAATGTATACAAAACCTGCTAAAGAACAATCCCTATAGGCAAGGACAGGGGACAGGGGATTCTTTGATAGCTTTCCTATTGAAGGGATGGAGCTACCTATTAGATTACGGTAAAGTGCCCTCTGCCCAACAACCTAGCCTCAACTTGGCAATAGGAGTTGTCTAAAGAGAATAGTAATTGTTAATTGGATCCGGAAGGTTAGCCGACCAAAACTCCCTAGCTTGACTGACCGAAGGACCATAGTTTGGTCGACTGAAGGTCCCAAGCTATATCAACCGAAGATCCACACCCTGGACGACCAAAGTATCAAAGCAGGAATGACCGAG